>JAOPHQ010004126.1:17500-43704 GCA_030340625.1 Merluccius polli | reverse complement strand
CAGACAAATAAGATGTGATGTTGTTATGTGTGGTTACCAGTGGAGCCTCCTGTTCATTTGAGACCATCCTGGTCTCACTAGACCATCCTGGTCTCACTAGAGTGGTGACCAGCCCAGTGAGACCATCCTGGTCTCAGTAGTGTAGTGACCAGCCTAGTGGGACTATCCTGGTCTCAGCAGTGTAGTGACCAGCCCAGTGAGACCATCCTGGTCTCAGTAGTGTAGTGACCAGCCCAGTGAGACCATCCTGGTCTCAGTAGTGTAGTGACCAGCCCAGTGAGACCATCCTGGTCTCAGCAGTGTAGTGACCAGCCCAGTGAGACCATCCTGGTCTCAGTAGTGTAGTGACCAGCCCAGTGAGACCATCCTGGTCTCAGCAGTGTAGTGACCAGCCCAGTGAGACCATCCTGGTCTCAGTGAGACCATCCTGGTCTCAGTAGTGTAGTGACCAGCCCAGTGAGACCATCCTGGTCTCAGTAGTGTAGTGACCAGACTAGTGAGACCATCCTGGTCTCTGAGTCCACATTATGTGTCTCTCTGCAGATCAGTCTGACCTTGAGTCTTTTGAAAGACATTTCCTAAAATGTAAATCTGCTCGGACCAATCACCACACAGGGGAGGAGTTTTAGGTCAGGACTACAAGGTCAGGACTTTGAAGAAGGTCCTAGCCCCCCCCCCCCCCCCCCCCTCTAATGAACTCAATGTGATTTGTATTTTGTACGTATAGTTTGTTGTTTGTCTGATGGTTGTGGGGTCCTAAAGAAGTCCTTGATCCTCTGCTTCCAGACCAGGGAGACCGGCACCCTAACAGGAAGGCGCGGGGCCAGCTGAGGACTAAGATAGAGTCCGGGGAGGGAACCATCCCGGTCCGGTCCAGCAACACCATCCAGACCTGGGACGGGGTCCTGCAGGGGGAGCGGCTGCTCACCATGTCCTGCAGTGACAAGATCGCACGGTAGGTCCAGTCCCACGGCTCCTGGGTTCTGTTCTCGGACCCCGTCCCAAAGGTTGTGGGTTCGATCCCTGTCACTAAGCCACTAAGCCTAGTGACCAGCCTAGTGAGACCAGCTGTCCCAGATGTCAATCCCCCTCTTATAGGTCCCGGGTGCGATGCCCGTACCAAAGGTTGTGGGTTCGATCCCTGTCACTAAGCCACTGGCCACTAAGCCTAGTGACCAGCCTAGTGAGACCAGCTGTCCCAGAGGTCAATCCCCCTCTTATAGGTCCCGGGTGCGATGCCCGTACCAAAGGTTGTGGGTTCGATCTCTGTACCAAAGTTTGTGGGTTCGATCCCCATACCAAAGGTTGTGGGTTCGATCCCCGTACCAAAGGTTGCGGGTTCGATCCCCATAACAAAGGTTGCGGGTTCGATCCCCGTAACAAAGGTTGCGGGTTCGATCCCCGTACCAAAGGTCGTTGTTTCGATCCCTGTCCCAGAGGTCAATCCCCCTCTTATAGGTCCTGGGTGCGATCCCCATACCAAAGGTTGGGGGTTTGATCCCTGTACCAAAGGTTGTGGGTTTGATCCCTGTACCAAAGGTTGTGGGTTCGATCCCCATACCAAAGGTTGCGGGTTCGATCCCCATACCAAAGGTTGTGGGTTCGATCCCCATACCAAAGGTCAATCCCTCTCTTATAGGTCCTGGTTGCGATCCCCATACCACCCATACCAAAGGTTGTGGGTTCGATCCCTGCCATGTCTGCTTCATGCTCTTAACTTAACCAAACGTCCCTTTTTGATGTGCTTCTATTTCATTTAAGCAGTTCTACGACAAATTCCCCTCGGGCAATAAAGGATTATTTTATCTTATCTTGATATTCAGATATATTTATCATGTCAATCTTCCTCAACCAGAAAAAGCTAGAAGTTGAAAAATAACCTTTTCTCAAAACAACAAACAGGAGGAAAATAAAAGGTTTCACGGCGGCCCATAAACACTTCTTTTATAATTCAGTGGAAGTTCCACGTCTGAAAACATTTCACACATTAATCATTCAGACGTTATAGTTTTGTGTTCATTCATCATTATTTTTTTCCCCTCTCTTCATTGCTTTGTGACACATTCATATCGCTCGCCACACACACACACACACACACACACACACACACACACACGCATGCATGCACACACACACACACAGTATTACCCTGGCAGGGACAGACGAGATTGATAGGCCTAGGGGTCCTTCAGGCACTTCTACAGGCAGCTCATTGCGTCTTCAGTATCTGTCCATGTTCAAGGCAACGCTGTGGCTTTCCTTCTGACGGGGGGTAAAAGCATCCCATAACTCTTCCTCTTCCTCCTCTTCCTCCTCTTCCTCCTCCTCTTCCTCCTCCTCCTCCTCCTCCTCCTCCTCTCCTTGTAGTGGGTCTCTGTCTACAGTCGCAGCGTGTTATATGATGCTATACATATACAATATGTAAGATGCTATAATATATATATATATATATATATATATATATATATATATATATATATGATACTATACTATATGATACTATATACTCTCCACATAAACTACGAGCGCAGGCACATTTTCTAAATACTTTCAAAATTGGTATTTATTTATATCGAAATATAAATTGATATGATCATATGAGGTGATCCTCGAAAGACAATTTACAGCTGAAGTCGGAGGTTGGGGACCCCTGCACTGGGAAGGGAGTTGTGCTCTCCCCGGTTGTCTGTTGTGTATAGAGAATAATATTATGGGATGCTTCAGTTTGGTAGCCTCAGGTCTACAAGGCCGCATCCTCCATGTTATTAATTTTACAATTTCACACACTCTTACACACACACAGGCGCAAACCCACTCGTACACACACAAATACACACACAAATACACACACACACATACACACACACACACACACGCACACAAATACGCACACACACACACACAGAGCCTGGATAGACGGTAGACAGTGATGTTTGTCACTGTCTTATTTCTGCTGCTTAGTAATGGTCTTTTAGTGCTGCCTCCCCTACTCTCATCACTCTCTCTCTCTCTCTCTCTCTCTCTCTCTCTCTCTCTCTCTCTCTCTCTCTCTCTCTTTCTCTCTCACCTCTCTCTCTCTCTCTCTCTCTCTCTCTCTCTCTCTCTCTCTCTCTTTGTGACTGGTGGGAGAGATGGTTACACTGGAATACAGTGTGTGTGTGTGTGTGTATTGATGTATGGAGATGGCTTGTGTAGCTCCATACGTTTGTACCTTCTAGCTGCTCGAAGTAAAGTGAATATAATTTTAATATAAATGAATATAAATAATACATGTGCATGTTACATGAAGTCCTCCTGAGAAGGTCCTGGTTTCCAGCGTGGGGGGGGTCCCGGTCTCCGCTCCGGGCCCTAACGGTCTCCCTCCTCCGGTCTCTCCCCTCCCGGCAGGTGGAACGTGGTGGGGGTGCAGGGCTCCCTCATGAGCTACTTCTCGGAGCCGGTCTACTTCTCCAGCATCATCCTGGGCAGCCTGTACCACGCCGACCACCTGTCCCGCGCCATGTACCAGCGCATCTCCGAGATCGAGGAGCTGCCCGCCCACTTCAGCCTCAACAGACCCCTGCTCAGCGGTCTGTACTAGTTCATCCGCTCATCCGCTCATCCGTTCATCCGTTCATTACGTTGATTTGTCTTCAGGGGCCGTCTACAAAAAGCGTCTCTTTGCGCAACGAGAAGCGATGCGTTGCACCAGATTTAGCGTCCAGATTGTTTCCATCTGCAGGTGGACACAAACACAAATACAATGAATACTAATACAGGTTCAAAATACAATGAATACTAGAGAGAGGGAAGAGGAGCGGGAAGAGGAGAGAGGGAAGAGGAGCGGGAAGAGGAGAGAGGGAAGAGGAGAGAGGGAAGAGGAACGGGAAGAGGAGAGGGAAGAGGAGAGAGGGAAGAGGAGCGGGAAGAGGAGTGTGGAGAGGGAAGAGGAGAGGGAAGAGGAGTGGGAAGAGGAGAGGGAAGAGGGGGAAGAAGAGAGAGGGAAGAGGAGAGGGCGGGCGGGCACGGGAAGAGGGGAGGGAAGAGGAGCGGGAAGAGGAGAGGGAAGAGGAGAGAGGGAAGAGGAGAGGGAAGAGGAATGGGAAGAGGAGTATGGAGAGGGAAGAGGAGAGGGAAGAGGGAAGAAGAGCGGGAAGAGGAGTGTGGAGAGGGAAGAGGAGAGGGAAGCGGGAAGAGGAGTGTGGAGAGGGAAGAGGGAAGAAGAGCGGGAAGAGGAGTGTGGAGAGGGAAGAGGAGCGGGAAGAGGAGAGGGAAATGGAGAGGGAAGAAGAAAGGCAAGAGGAGCGGAAAGAGGGGAGGGAAGAAGAGAGGGGGAAGAAGAGAGGGGGAAGAGGAGCGGGAAGAGGGAAGAGGAGCGGGGAGAGGGAGGGCGGGTGGCGAAGAGGAGAGGGAAGAGGGGAGGGCAGGCGTGTGGGGGAGGAGGGGAGGGAAGAGGGGAGGGCGGGGGTGGGGGAAGAGGGGAGGGCGGGCCGCAAAGATGAGATGGAAGAGGGGAGGGCGGGCGGCGAAGAGGAGAGGGGAGACGGGAGGGCGGGCGGGGGAGGAGGGGAGGGAAGAGAGGAGGGCGGGCGGGGGAAGAGGGGGAGAGAAGAGCGGGGGGCGGGGGAGGCGGGGGAGGAGGGGAGGGCGGGCGGGGCGTCCTTCCCGCGTGACCCGTGGGTCTGCAGGATGTTGTGTGGATAATGGTGGGGGAGGTCGTTAACCTTTTCCGCTTTAGAGGGTTTGAGCGGCGAAGGGCGCTGGCGTGGCGTAGCATCCTTTCATCATCATCATCATCATCATCATCATCATCATCATCATCATCATCATCATCTGTCACCTCACCGGCTAATGGAGGACTGGAGCATGCACACACGCCTGCGTCTGTCTCATTGAGCGTGCACGTACACGTACATGCGTGTGTATGTGTACGTGCACATGCAAACACAGACGCTCTCTCTCTCTCTCTCGCTTTATCTCGCTCTCTTACTCACACTCGCCTGCGCGCGCACACACACACACACACACACACACACACACACACACACTCTCTCTCTCTCCCTTTCTCTCTCTCCCACCCTCTCTTTATTAAAATTAATGAAAAGAAGAAAAGACTAAATCATGTGCAACATTTGTTCCAGACGACGTGGTAGACTTCTGCCTGAATGGACAGATGACAGATAGACAGATAGCAGACAGTAGACAGATAGTGGACAGTAGACAGATAGTGGACAGTAGACAGATAGTGGACAGTAGACAGTAGACAGACGGTAGACAGACGGTAGACAGACAGTAGACGGTAGACAGACGGTAGACAGACGGTAGACAGACGGTAGACAGATAGTAGACAGACAGTAGACAGACAGTAGACAGATAGTAGACAGTAGAGAGACAGTAGACAGATAGTAGACCGTAGACAGATAGTAGACAGACAGTAGACAGATAGTAGGCAGACAGTAGACAGACAGTAGACAGACAGTAGACAGACAGTAGACAGACAGTAGACAGTAGACAGACAGTAGACAGATAGTAGACAGTAGACAGACAGTAGACAGATAGTAGACAGACAGTAGACAGTAGACAGACAGTAGACAGATAGTAGACAGTAGACAGACGGTAGACAGACAGTAGACAGACAGTAGACAGACCGTAGACAGATAGTAGACAGACAGTAGACAGACAGTAGACAGACAGACAGACGGTAGACAGACGGTAGACAGAAAGTAGACAGACAGTAGACAGACAGTAGACAGACAGTAGACAGACAGTAGACAGTAGACAGACAGTAGACAGACAGACGGTAGACAGATGGTAGACAGATAGTAGACAGACAGTAGACAGACAGTAGACAGATAGTAGACAGACAGTAGACGGTAGACAGACGGTAGACAGACAGTAGACAGACAGTAGACAGTAGACAGATAGTGGACAGTAGACAGATAGTGGACAGTAGACAGATAGTGGACAGTAGACAGTAGACAGACGGTAGACAGACGGTAGACAGAAAGTAGACAGACAGTAGACGGTAGACAGACGGTAGACAGACGGTAGACAGACGGTAGACAGATAGTAGACAGTAGAGAGACAGTAGACAGATAGTAGACCGTAGACAGATAGTAGACAGACAGTAGACAGATAGTAGGCAGACAGTAGACAGACAGTAGACAGACAGTAGACAGACAGTAGACAGACAGTAGACAGTAGACAGACAGTAGACAGATAGTAGACAGTAGACAGACAGTAGACAGATAGTAGACAGACAGTAGACAGTAGACAGACAGTAGACAGATAGTAGACAGTAGACAGACGGTAGACAGACAGTAGACAGACAGTAGACAGACCGTAGACAGATAGTAGACAGACAGTAGACAGACAGTAGACAGACAGACAGACGGTAGACAGACGGTAGACAGAAAGTAGACAGACAGTAGACAGACAGTAGACAGACAGTAGACAGACAGTAGACAGTAGACAGACAGTAGACAGACAGACGGTAGACAGATGGTAGACAGATAGTAGACAGACAGTAGACAGACAGTAGACAGATAGTAGACAGACAGTAGACGGTAGACAGACGGTAGACAGACGGTAGACAGACGGTAGACAGATAGTAGACAGACAGTAGACAGACAGTAGACAGATAGTAGACAGTAGAGAGACAGTAGACAGATAGTAGACCGTAGACAGATAGTAGACAGACAGTAGACAGACAGTAGACAGTAGACAGACAGTAGACAGATAGTAGACCGTAGACAGATAGTAGACAGACAGTAGACAGATAGTAGGCAGACAGTAGACAGACAGTAGACAGACAGTAGACAGACAGTAGACAGACAGTAGACAGATAGTAGACAGTAGACAGACAGTAGACAGATAGTAGACAGACAGTAGACAGTAGACAGACAGTAGACAGATAGTAGACAGTAGACAGACGGTAGACAGACAGTAGACAGACAGTAGACAGACCGTAGACAGATAGTAGACAGACAGTAGACAGACAGTAGACAGACAGACAGACGGTAGACAGACGGTAGACAGAAAGTAGACAGACAGTAGACAGACAGTAGACAGACAGTAGACAGACAGTAGACAGTAGACAGACAGTAGACAGACAGACGGTAGACAGATGGTAGACAGATAGTAGACAGACAGTAGACAGACAGTAGACAGATAGTAGACAGACAGTAGACAGACAGTAGACAGTAGACAGACAGTAGACAGTAGACAGTAGACAGACAGTAGACAGATAGTAGACAGACAGTAGACAGACAGTAGACAGATAATAGACAGTAGACAGACAGTAGACAGATAGTAGACAGTAGACAGACAGACAGATAGTAGACAGTAGACAGACAGTAGCCAGACAGTAGACAGGTAGTAGACAGGTAGTAGACAGACAGTAGACAGATAGTAGACAGGCAGTAGACAGATAGTAGACAGTAGACGGACAGTAGACAGACAGTAGACAGATAGTAGACAGACAGACAGTAGTAGACAGACAGTAGACAGACGGTAGACAGACGGTAGACAGATAGTAGACACAGTAGACAGACAGTAGACAGACAGTAGACAGATAGTAGACAGACAGACAGTAGTAGACAGATAGTAGACACAGTAGACAGACAGTAGACAGACAGTAGACAGCCACAAGCTAAAATGACAATATACTCATCAGTTACTTAATAATAAGGCATAATAATAATAGGCATCACAGTTCATTCGTTAGTTGTCTGACTGTTCTCTAACTGACTTACTGTCTGTCTCACTGTCCCCCCCCCCCCCCTCCAGGCATCAGCAACGCGGAGGCGCGCCAGCCGGGCAAGGCTCCTAACTTCAGCGTGAACTGGGCGGTGGGCGACCAGGCGCTGGAGGTCATCAACGCCACCACAGGGAAGGACGACGTGGGCCGCGCCTCCCGCCTCTGCAAGCACGCCCTCTACAGCCGCTGGGTCCGCCTGCATACCAAGGTACCCCCCCCCCCACACACACACACACACACACACACACACACACACACACACACACACACACACACACACACACACACACACACACACACACACGCACACACACACACGCATCAGACCAGGAGCTCAGCACCATTCATCACAATGGCTATTGAACGCCTTTAGTGATTCTCAATTGATGGGTGGAGGGCATTTTGAGAGGATCTGCCAAACCTTAATCTGTAGAGAGAAGGTCCTGAAGGTCCCCATGTGGGTCCTGAGGACCAGTAGAGAACCACTGGTCTAATGACACGTGGGTCCTGAGGACCAGTAGAGAACCACTGGTCTAATGGCACATGTGGGTCCTGAGGACCAGTAGAGAACCACTGGTCTAATGACACATGTGGGTCCTGAGGACCAGTAGAGAACCACTGGTCTAATGACACATGTGGGTCCTGAGGACCAGTAGAGAACCACTGGTCTAATGACACATGTGGGTCCTGGGGACCAGTAGAGAACCACTGGTCTAATGACACATGTGGGTCCTGAGGACCAGTAGAGAACCACTGGTCTAATGACACATGTGGGTCCTGAGGACCAGTAGAGAACCACTGGTCTAATGACACATGTGGGTCCTGAGGACCAGTAGAGAACCACTGGTCTAATGACACATGTGGGTCCTGAGGACCAGTAGAGAACCACTGGTCTAATGGCACATGTGGGTCCTGAGGACCAGTAGAGAACCACTGGTCTAATGACACATGTGGGTCCTGAGGACCAGTAGAGAACCACTGGTCTAATGACACATGTGGGTCCTGAGGACCAGTAGAGAACCACTGGTCTAATGACACATGTGGGTCCTGAGGACCAGTAGAGAGCGATGGAGAGACAGAAAGAGAGAGAGACGGAGGAGAGCGATGGAGAGACAAAAAGAGAGAGAGAGGGAGAGACAGACAGAGAGAGAGAGAGGGAGGAGAGTGATGGAGAGACAGAAAGAGAGAGAGGGAGACAGAGAGAGAGGGAGGAGAGCGATGGAGAGACAGAAAGAGAGAGAGAGGGAGAGACAGAAAGAGAGAGAGATGGAGAGACAGAAAGAGAGAGAGAGGGAGAGACAGACAGACAGAGAGAGAGGGAGGGAGGAGAGTGATGGAGAGACAGAAAGAGAGAGAGGGAGAGACAGAAAGAGAGAGAGATGGAGAGACAGACAGAGAGAGAGGGAGGGAGGAGAGTGATGGAGAGACAGAAAGAGAGAGAGGGAGAGACAGAAAGAGAGAGAGATGGAGAGACAGAAAGAGAGAGGGAGAGACAGACAGAGAGAGAGAGGGAGGAGAGCGATGGAGAGACAGAAAGAGAGAGGGAGAGACAGACAGAGAGAGAGAGGGAGAGACAGAAAGAGAGAGGGAGAGACAGACAGAGAGAGAGAGGGAGGAGAGCGATGGAGAGACAATTTGAGGCCAACTCTTTGTTCACTCGTCTGTTATTCTCTCTGACCATGTCATTTTTGTCTTCTCTCTCTCTCGCCTTTCCCTCTCCTCCCCCTTACCCCCCTCCTCCCACCTCCTCCCTCCCTCTCCCCCCCCTCCAGCTGTCCTCCACATTAAGGATCAAGGTGTCGAGGCCGGGCTCGTACCACGAGGCCAAGCAGGCGGCCTCAGAGTACCTGGAGGCCAAGCAGGCTCTGATCCGGGCTTTCCACAAGGCCGGCCTGGGGGGGTGGGTCAAGAAGCCCATCGAACAGGACCAGTTCACCCTCACCTCCTGAGTCCCTCCTGGGGGGGAGGTTGTGGGGGAGGGCGGCGGGGGAGATTTACCTTAACCCCACCCCCACCCCCCCCCCCCCCCCCCCCTCCCTCTGGAAGTTACTAACTTGTCCTTCACACACACACACACACACACACACACACACACACACACACACACACACATGAATACACACTCAACCCACCGCCACAAAACCCGCCCCTGACCCAGGCCTGAACCCCCCCCCCCCCCTCCTCCCCCCATTGACCCTTGTATCCCTGTGTGTGTGTGTGTGTGCGTGTGTGTGTGTGTGTGTGTCATTCCTTATTGAACGTCCTCACACATCATGCTGTTTGTTTTTTTATTATTATTATTGTTGTTGTGTTGTTGTTGTTGTTTTAATGATTATTAGATCTGAATCGACTTTAAACTGGAATTTTTAATATTTGGAGATTTTTAATTAATTTTTAATCAGATAGTGCTTTCATCACGTAAAAGGTTTATGTTTTATTTGTTATTTTTTAAGTAAAGACATTATGTCTCTTTAGTGTGAAATGTAGTTTTGACCGACGGATACCGGCTGGATTATTCAGTACCTTTAGTTTTTTCTTTCACTTTTAATTTAAAACCGATGCGTACTTCTGAAGGATGTAAATCTAGTAGAAAAGGTTAAATACTATTAAACCTGTATTAGTTTTTTTTTTCTTAGAGCCTATATTAAAAAAATCCCTGATCCTAACAGTTGTGGCCCTTGAATCATTCTTCATCATTATTTGTATTAATTACTATGAATTATATTTTGTATTAATTACTATGAATTATATTTTGTATTAATTACTATAAATTATAATTTGTATGAATTATATTTTGTATTAATTACTATAAATGATTTGTATTAATTACTAAGAATTATAATTTGTATTCATTATTATTGATTATATATTTTATGATGTATTATTTTTTATTAATTTCTACAGTGATATTCATTCCTCATCTGATTCCCAGTAATCCCCTCATTCATGGATATGAATGTCTTTTAAGTTATCATTATGAAAGCATGAACCATGGTGAGATATTGGTGAGAGGCTGATGACTCCCCACCCCTCCTCACCCTCACCCCTCCCCCTCCTCCCCCCCCCCCCCCCCTCCCAGTGTTGGCCTGTGGTTCGGGTGGGGTCCGCAGGGTGGGGGTGTGTGTGTGGGGGTGTGTGTGTGGAGGTGTGTGTGTGTGGGTGTGTGTGTGTGTGGGGGTGTGTGTGTGTGTGGAGGTGTGTGTGTGGAGGTGCTGCACGCCGTCCGCCGTTATTTCTTCAGTTTGAAGCCATGGCTTTGCATGGGAACTGAACTGAACCGGGGGCCTGGACCAGACTGGAGGTTGTGAAACGTTGTGAATGAGTGAATGCCAGCATCTCGCTACTCCACAGGCAGCTTAGAAACTTTCTCTCCTCGTCTCTCTTTTCTAGAGGTTTTCTGTGTGAACTTTGAGTTTGAATGATTCTGTTTGTTATTTTGGGAGGAGTTTGATTATTATATTGGGTTGTGTTGAAGAAGAGGAGGATGAGGTAAAAGGTGGTTCTCTAATGTGGGACTAATGGTCTGAGGAACCTACAGAACAGTCTGAGGAACCTACAGAACCGTCTGAGGAACCTACAGAACCATCTGAGGAACCTACAGAACCGTCTGAGGAACCTACATAACAGTCTGAGGAACCTACAGAACCGTCTGAGGAACCTGCAGAACCGTCTGAGGAACCTACAGAACCGTCTGAGGGACCTGCAGTGTGTCCACCATGACACCTTTCCATGGAGACCAACACAGGTTCAGATGTCTTGGCCTCCTCCTCCATCTACAGCAGGGCTTCTTAGACTTTTTTAATTTTCGGGACCCCAAAAGGACAATTTCCGTGTGTCACACTCAGAAAACCCTGAAAACACTGGAACTGGATGATCCTTCAGCGAAACGAAAGGATTCAGGTTCTGGTGCCCTTTTCTGCGTGTCCTCTCCAACCACCTCCAACTGGATCGCGACCCTTTTTGTGTCCCCCCGCCGGCCCCCGTAGTTTAAGAAACGCTGATCTATGGACACTCGTCTCACGCCGGACCTCATGGCGCTCCCTCCCCTCCATCCCTTCCTCCAGATATAGCGATTGTAGCTCCTCCTCCCTGGACCATCGAAGCTCCAGCGAAACGTCTGAGGGGAACGCAACCGGATGGACGTCCCTCCTCCAGCCCACCGCTCAGCCAGGTTCTGCAGGGTTCACCGGGGGAACGCCGGTTCTGCGCCGAAGGGGGAACAGCTGTAACCCCCCCCCAAAACCAAAAGGCCAGCAGCTCGGGTTCTGGGTGACCTTCTGAAGGCATCTGAAGGGGTTTGTGAGGTTCAGCCTGGGGGGAAACGCCTCGATGTCACGCCATTAACGCGGCCACGCAGATGAAGAGACGTTGGGAGCGCCATCTCTTGTCCTCTCCTCATCCCCCGTCGTCGCTGCAATGTCAACTTCTGAACTTTGACCTCCTGGACGAACCGGCGGCTCTTCTGGCGCGAACCCAAGCGTTCCTCGCTCTGCTCTTCTCTCTCTCTCTCTCTCTCTCTCTCTCTCTCTCTCCGTGTTTTCGATTCTGTGAGCATACGTTTTGGAGTCCTCACCAAAGATGATATCCCTGTGTGTGTGTGTATGTGTGTGTGTGTGTGTGTGTGTGTGTTCCCCTGTCATACTTTGCTTTACAAAGACTTTGTGTTTTTTCTCTCTTCTACAAATCTCTTTTTAATCCGGACGTTTTTTGGCATTGTTTTAGTTTTTTTTTATTTGGGACTGATCCGATCCGAACAAACGTTAACGATTTGTACAAAGAAACAGAAACAGAAACAAGGGAAGCCCCCTCATCTTCAGGTTTCCTCCATGAATGAACTCCTGGACTCCGCCTGTGACCTGTCAGTCAGGTGTGTGCATCACTGTACACATGCTACACCTAAATGTCATGTAAATAACCGACAAACACCCAACCAACGAGCTCTGACCTTTGACCTTTCTACGACCGTTTGCTCCAATCATGTAAAACAAAAAGAAAACACACAAAAAAAAACAAAAAAAACCCCCAACCCGATCCAAACCTGCACCGGTTGGGTTCTGGTCCGGGATGTCAGAAAGGGGGCTTTTAATGTGAAAATCGACGGTTCTCCTCGGCGGACCCGGAGCCCCGGTAGCAGCGGGCCGCCGGGCCTCAATGATATGCACTCACGTTATTATGGGATGTTCGGACTGTGCGGCGCATTTTAAATGTCTTTGCAAATGCCCCTGTGAGTTTAGTACTGTAGATGGAGAATGTTGTTTAGTTTTTTGACAGGAAGTGACACGTCACAGAGAGAGAGAGAGAGAGAGTACAGCGCCGGACGCCCGCAGGAAGTAGTTTCCCTCCGAACCAGGAAGCAAACATAAGTAACACCTCCTTTTATTCGGTTCACATCCCTGAAATCTGTGGGACCAAGCTCCTCTTGACCCCCCATCAGAAGCAATACCCCCCCCCCACACACATACACACACACACACACACACACACACCTCCCCTTTGACCCCCAGGTTCCCGTCTCACCCCTTCACTCCCCCCCCCCCCGGTCCCCGGTCCTCCCCCCCCCGCTGTACTCTCTCTCTCTCCCCTGTAGTCTCTCTCTCTCTTCGGTCCGATCCCATAGATTTGTAGATTGATTTCCGCCGCCGGGACGTTTCTCGGTTGGTTTTGTCCGTGGCGACTGCCTGCTCTACTGTACGTCTCTTCTTCTTCTTCTTCTTCTTCTTCTTCTTCTTCTTCTTCTTCTTCTTCTTCTTCTTCTTCTTCTTCTTCTTCTTCTTTCGTTTTTTTTGTTTTTTATTTGGACTGCACTAAAGATGTCAACTGATGATGTCATGATGTAAACCATCCCCGTGATACGGATTGGATGGTGACTCTTATAGCAAGAACTGAACTGCTCCCCCTCTTCCTCCTCCTCCTCCTCCTCCTCTTCCTCGTCCTCAAAGAGGGCTAACCCCGCCCCCCCCCCACCCTGGTTGCACCTGTGGTGGGAAGGGAACGAGAGGAGGGGGGCTCCTGTATGTTAGGACCTCCAACCTCACCCCTGAATACCTGTCTCTCTCTCTCTCTCTCTCTCTCTCTCTGTCTGTCTGTCTGTCTGTCTGTCTGTCTGTCTGTCTGTCTGTCTGTCTGTCTGTCTGTCTCTGTCTCTCTCTTCTCTCCCTCATCTCTCTTTCTTGTCTTTTCTGTCTCTGTCACTGTCTCTCTCTCTCTCTCTCTCTATCTCCCTGTCTCTTGTCTCTCTCTGTCTCTTGTCTCTCTCTCTTGTCTTCTCTCTGATTTTGTCTCTCTCTCTCTCTCTCCCCCCCCCTCCCCCTTGGCGCCAGGTGTGTGTGTCTACCTCGGTCGCCCCCAGCCTCCTTGCATGCCCTACCCACACTGAAGCTGCACCTCGCATGATTAGGAGCTCCTAAAGGACTTCTGTAGAAATACGACAAATGGAAACCGATGAAAATAGAAATCTACAAACGAAAAAAAAAAAGAAAAAAAAAATCAATAAAAGAGATCCTAGTTTACTTTCGCACACGGTCGCACTTCTTCTCCCGCCGGACGCAACGTGTCTGTCTGTCTGTCTGTCTGTCTGTCTGTCTCTGTCTGTTATTTCTGCATGCATTGAGAAGAAGTTGTTTGGTTTAAAGGAATAATTCAACCTAACAATATATATATATATATATATATATATATATATATATATATATATATATATATATATATATATATATATATATATACATATAACATTTGTAAATCATTGATTGAACTGACAGCTGGTTTTCTATTGAACTCAAATCCCAGAATGCACTGCTCTCCTCAACCACCAGATATTGGTAGAAACGTTGCCTACTTTTACAATGAATTACTAATCCTTGGGGCGGGGGGGGGGGGGGTGGGGGGGGGGGGGGAATGGATCACGGATAGACAAAGAAAAACCATTAAGAAAACATAAAAACGATATCCAGCGTCGGTTCATAGAGAAAACCTCTGAGCGGTTTCTGGCTTTTGGTACAGAAAACGGTTTTCATCGTTGAGCCTGACTGCCCACAGCTGAGCTGCTTGGTATTATAATCATACTCTGAGCTAACATACACCATCTCAACTTTTATACATCTATATCTAATATATCATCTCAACTTATATATATATCTATATCTAATATATCATCTCAACTTATATATATCTATATCTAATATATCATCTCAACTTATATACTGTATATATATCTAATATATCATCTCAACTTTTATATACAGTATATATCTAATATATCATCTCAACTTATATATATATCTATATCTAATATATCATCTCAACTTATATATATCTATATCTAATATATCATCTCAACTTATATACTGTATATATATCTAATATATCATCTCAACTTATATATATATCTATATCTAATATATCATCTCAACTTATATATATCTATATCTAATATATCATCTCAACTTATATATATCTATATCTAATATATCATCTCAACTTATATATATCTATATCTAATATATCATCTCAACTTATATATATCTATATCTAATATATCATCTCAACTTATATATATCTATATCTAATATATCATCTCAACGTATATATATATCTATATCTAATATATCATCTCAACTTTTATATATATATCTAATATATCATCTCAACTTATATATATCTATATCTAATATATCATCTCAACTTATATATATCTATATCTAATATATCATCTCAACTTATATATATCTATATCTAATATATCATCTCAACTTGTATATCTATATCTAATATATCATCTCAACTTATATATATATCTATATCTAATATATCATCTCAACTTATATATATATCTATATCTAATATATCATCTCAACTTATATATACTGTATCTATATCTAATATATCATCTCAACTTATATATACTGTATCTATATCTAATATATCATCTCAACTTATATATATCTATATCTAATATATCATCTCAACTTATACAGTATATATCTATATCTAATATATCATCTCAACTTTTATATATATATCTAATATATCATCTCAACTTATATATATATATCTAATATATCATCTCAACTTTTATATATATATCTAATATATCATACATCAACTTATGTTCATGGGTAAGTCAACAGTGTTTTCAAGGGTCAAGCAGGCGTGACCTCCGCTCTCGTCTGTGTTCTCCAAAGCCTAAACCTGATAAACGTCTGAGGAGAGGAGGAGGTGGTCAGAGCAGACAGGCCACGCCTCCTTCTCCTCCTCCTGCTGTCAATCAAACGGGTCCAGTCCACACAGAAACCCGTCCTGTAATCCTGATGAGGAGAGAACCGACTTCAACTGTAGGTGACGATATTTCAACAGAAAAACAGGTTTTAAAAATGTGTTTTCCTTCTTTTGCAAGTCTGTGTGTGTGTGTGCATGTATGAGAAAGTGTGTGTGTGTATCAATGTGTGTGTGTGTGTGTGTGTGCCAGTCTCTGTGTCTTGCCTATGTGTGTGTGTGTGTGTGTGAGGCCAGCAGTGTCCCTGAGAGAGATGACAGGTCATTAGGTGTTGGTGGTGGATGATGGGGGGGGGGGGGGGTGATTGGGGGGGGGCGGGGGGGGGGGTGTTACGTAACGAGGGCCTCCTCACGTTCAAGGTCCATATTTCCATTTCAATTTTCTGCTCAGCGGACTTCAGGTATGTTAGCAAATCACAGGATCCCACCTCCTCACCGGTGACCTCATTGGTCAGGAGGGTACCCCCCCCCCCCCCTCCACACACACACACACACACACACACACATAGACACAAAAGCCTTTGTTTTATTTCATTATTTGTAGACAGTTTTGTAGACAATTCGTTATTATTCATTATTCGTCACTCAGTCCAACGGCTCCGGCGGTGAAGCGTTGAACTTCTGCAATTCTAGATTCATGTCTGGACATTTGTTTTTAAATGGAAAAACCATTCAACCATTCATCCATTTATCCATCCATTCATCCATCCAACCATCCATCCAACCATCCAACCATCCGTTCATCCATCCATTCATCCATTTATCCATTTATCCATCCATTCATCCATCCAACCATCCAACCATCCGTTCATCCATCCATTCATCCATCCATCCAACCATCCATTCATTCATCCAATCAACCATCCAACCATCCATTCATCCAACCATCCATCCATCCATTCATCCATCCAGCCATCCATTCATCCATGCATCTCTTTACACATTTATTCAGTCGAGATATAAATATTGAGAGAGAGAGAGAGAGAGAGAGAGAGAGAGAGAGAGAGAGAGAGAGAGAGAGAGAGAGAGAGAGAGAGAGGAGAGAGAGAGAGAGGGAGGGAGGGAGGGAGGGAGGGAGGGAGAGACAACAGAACTCTGCTGATGAAGACTCGTCAGCTGATGGATTAATTAAAAACACAGACAGGTGTGTGTGGGGGGGGGAAAGGTGTGGGAAGGCAAAGCATATCTTAGTAGAGAGAGAGAGAGAGAGAGAGAGAGAGAGGGAGAGAGAGAGAGAGAGAGAGAGAGAGAGAGGGGGGAGAGCGCTCTTCATTAAGGTCCTGTTTGCCAGCTCCTCTATTTGAATATCTAAACTGTTCTCAACACATAATGGCCCCAGTGCCCTTGTCACACTCAAAGTCAAGTGTGTGTGTGTGTGTGTGTGTGTGTGTGTGTGTGTGTGTGTGTAATAGTGAGTCATTTGTAATGTGTGTGTGTTGTGGACTTTTAGTATAAAGAAGAAACCAAACAACCTAAAGCTGTGAAGCTGTGAAAGCTATGAAGAATTAGAAGTTTAATGTTAAGCATCAATGGAGAAGTGAGCTCATAAAGATATCATGAAATACGATGTACTTCAGTAGTATAGTATTAGTACAACTGACTAGTATTAGTACAACCGACTGTAGTATTGGTACAACTGACTGTAGTATTGGTACAACTGACTGTAGTATTAGTACAACTGACTGTAGTATTAGTACAACTGACTGTAATATTAGTACAACTGACTGTAGTATTGGTACAACTGACTGTAGTATTAGTACAACTAGCTGTAGTATTGGTACAACTGACTGTAGTATTAGTACAACTGACTGTATATTAGTACAACTGACTGTAGTATTGGTACAACTGACTGTAGTATTAGTACAACTGACTGTAGTATTGGTACAACTGACTGTAGTATTAGTACAACTGACTGTAGTATTAGTACAACTGACTGTATATTAGTACAACTGACTGTATATTAGTACAACTGACTGTAGTATTAGTACAACTGACTGTAGTATTGGTACAACTGACTGTAGTATTGGTACAACTGACTGTAGTATTAGTACAACTGACTGTACTATTAGTACAACTGACTGTATATGAATACAACTGACTGTAGTATTAGTACAACTGACTGTAGTATTAGTACAACTGACTGTAGTATTAGTACAACTGACTGTATATTAGTACAACTGACTGTATATTAGTACAACTGACTGTAGTATTAGTACAACTGACTGTAGTATTGGTACAACTGACTGTAGTATTGGTACAACTGACTGTAGTATTAGTACAACTGACTGTACTATTAGTACAACTGACTGTATATGAATACAACTGACTGTAGTATTAGTACAACTGACTGTAGTATTAGTACAACTGACTGTATATTAATACAACTGACTGTAGTATTAGTACAACTGACTGTAGTATTAGTACAACTGACTGTAGTATTAGTACAACTGACTGTATATTAGTACAACTGACTGTACTATTAGTACAACTGACTGTAGTATTAGTACAACTGACTGTATATTAGTACAACTGACTGTACTATTAGTACAACTGACTGTAGTATTAGTACAACTGACTGTAGTATTAGTACAACTTGAAAAGGGTGTTCTGAGAAACTCTTCTCCAACATTGTCCTAAAGCACACACACACACACACACACACACACACACCCTGTGTCTGGCCCGCAGCTCGGCCTCAGCGGGACGTCTTGTCTGGAAACTTCCCCTGAGTTCCTCCTCAAGGTCGCCGCTTCGGTGTCAGCAGATTCAAACTTCGGCCATTTTCCCCACCGGCGCGGTTTGAGAAATGAACTGATGATGAAAGCGTTTAGGAGGGACTTTGACTTTGTGGCCATTTTGTTTGCACTTTATTTTCTGTTTCCTGTGCATGCAGATGCTACGTATAATAATACTGTTGGTGGGCTACATAGCATATAGTGAATACATTAGAGCTCCTAATATCATATTCAGTCCAGAAAACTTTGTATTTTATTATTTATATCTTCCCCTTATTCTTTTGGGCATATCTTCAAATCGTTATTCAAATCCCGTATGTGGGTGGTGCAAGCACAGTGAATAAGTTAAGACAGAACCCCCCCCCCTCCTCTTATATAATATTATTTATATTTTGGCTATTTCTTTAAGGCGTTTAATTCTTTTAATTCAAATCACTTTGGGAATATTTTCTATTTGATTTAAACGTGTGAATATGGATAAGGAGCTGCGGCCCTTTGAATCAACATGTCAGTGTAACAGCGAGCGGCCAGAGAGAGAGTCTCAAAAGATATTTAATTCAAGCCCTGCGCAGTATGAGGAGGAGGAGGAGGAGGAGGAGGAGGAGGAGGAGGAGGAGGAGGAGGAATAATTGATTCATTAACTTTTCATTGATTAACTTCTATTGAGGAAATTATCTAATGCTAAACAAAAAAACCTTCATAGTTTTCTTTGAGAGACTAACTTCCTCAACACTAAATAATAATAATAAAATACTGTAACTAAAAAATGTATTTAAAGGCATCCTATAGGAAACCTTCAGGGTGTCACATGCATTTTGAATTTGGTCTTTCTGGACCGTCAGAGAGACGGGTGTAAGATACAGAATAATGTAGCAGCCGTTAAATATTCACTAGAGAAACCGCATCATAAAAATAACCAACGCAAATTATTAATAGCTGTGTTTTATACATGCTATGATTGTTTTAGTATTGCAACTGATTTTGTGCTGTGGGATTTGGACTAACATGCACTCACTCACTCACTCACTCACTCACTCTCAGACCATATAGCTCAGTTAGGTTTCTATGACATTGGTGTCTTTAGTATACTGCCACCTAGTGGTAGAATAGTGTCACTGCCTGAAGACAGATTTGATTGAACGATATTGTTTAGATGATGCTTTTGTTTCTGGATATTCTCCTAATATATTCCTCTAACAGCTTGAAACTAACACTTAGTCGTGTATTTATTCACATGGTCCGCTGCAGTAAAAGCGTATATGTAGTTACTGTCCAATAGAATGGGTTTAAAACACAAACTGACTTTTCGGTGTTCAGTATTTTTATTGTGATTTGTTGCACTTTACTAAACTCAGCTGAATCAACTGATCTGATCAGTTACTGTAATCGATAATTTACAATCAACGTATTAGTGGTCTAGTCGGTCAGCCGGTCAGCAGGTCAGCCGATGAGCCGGCAGGACAGCAGGTCAGCCGCTCGGCCGGTAGGCAGAGCAGCAGGTCAGCAGATCCACCGGCAGGTCAGACGGTCGGCAGGTCAGCAGATCAGCCGGTCAGAGTTCCTCCCGCAGCAGGATCTTGGCTTTCCTCATGTTCTTCACCACTGGAAACATTCAGACCAGAAGAGAATCAGAATCAGAGTCAGGGTGAAGATGACGAGGTGTTTCTGATGAACTCAGCTTCTTCAATCTGTGGCCTGGAACATGCTAACATGCTAACCTGCTAACACGCTAACCTGCTAACCTGCTATTGTTAAGAAGACAAGACAGTGAGGTTTACCCAGCGAGTCCTTCAACATGCTCAATGAAAATGTTCAGAAAAAAAACTTCCAAGTATTTCTTTGGCCAATCCATGCGTTCAGTGTTTCCTGTTTCTATTTTCTTTACATTTTATTTGGACATTTTCCTCTGTATTGTAGGTACAGGTCATTAAGAAGCAGGTAGGGGTTAGGGGTTAAGGGCAGGGTGGCTCAAGGAGGCTGCAGACATTGAGGATCGAACCCAGAACCTTTTGGTCGAGCCCCTCTAACCACTGGACCGCCCTGTACTCCTGGGAGTGCTGACTGTATATTAATGTTGGGTGGATGAAGGTTAAGTGGAGTTCTTCAGCCTCTGATTACATCATTAATAGGAGTATGGCTTCACCTTGGCCCAGTCAAATGCTAATGCTCACCTTAACGCGCCAAAATCAGAGGCGCCCAATCAGCTGATTTTTCATTACGGAAACGGTGTTGAAACAGTCGTAAAGCCCAGTCTGGGTCGGTAGGAGGACTCACAGTATGAGATGTCTGCTGGCTCGTAGGTGTAGTACCGGTTGCTGTACCGCCCTATGATGTCCGCCCTCACCTTCATAGACGGGTCTGTCCCGGGACGGGAGGACAGGGAGGGGGGGAGCAGGAGGACAGGGGAGACAAGAGATGTCAAAGGGGTTACTGGTTGTGGAGAGGAGGTGAGGAGAGAGTCGGGAAGAGGTGAAGAAGGCGTCTAATGCCACTTTGATGTAACGATCATTTGATGTAATAACACTTTCTTCTAATAACACTGTGGAGTGTGTTAGTGTGGATGATAGCTGGTCTACAGCCTCACCTGGCCCCCGAGTCAGACTGGTTAGACTCTGGGGCCGGGTGAGGCCGGTGTGAGGCCAGTGTGAGGTCGGGTGAGGCTGCACACCTGGTGCATTGTGGTAATGGAGGCACACAGGATAAACCGGCTATCACCACAGACTCCACAAACACTGTCATGGCATAACACTGATTGATCCACATCCTAAAAGTAGGTTATGAAATATGTATACATATATATATATATATATATTAGAGATGGGCATAGATTAAATTCTTTAATCTAGATTAATCTAATGGCAATCTTGAAATTAATCTAGGTTAATCTAGATTAACGTGGCTCCTTTAAATGATGTCGAAGGTGTCCATAATATGTGTTTGCTACCTAAATAATGACTTATATTACCTAAATAATGACTGAAAGTAGGTCTGCGCGATTGTTGAGCGGGGGGGGGGGGGGGGGGGGGGGGGGGGGGGGGGGGGGGGGGGGGGGGGGGGGCTACCGGAGCTTTTTGTTGAGCGGGAGGGGGGTGCTACCGGAGGATTTTGGTTCCGCGATATATCGGCGATAAAAATATTATCGCCGTTATCGCAGCGCGGTAACGCCGATAACGGCCCATCACTAATATATATATATATATATATATATATATATATATATTAACCAACTATTAGTATTAGTGGTCTCTGGTTTGGTCATGCTAACAGCTGACTTAGATCACTCACATACTTAATAATGGTAATGGTAATGTTGGGTCTACAATATTACAATATAAACATTATAAACTAATAACAGCAGTTAAGAGGTCCGTTTAGAGGCGGTATGTTATAACGTGTCTGTGTGCGACCGGAGAACTGATCCAAAATGGAGGTTGGAGGCGGCCATATTTACCAACAAAGAGGATTCTGGGAACATAATGGCCGTCTGGCGCCAGGTTTTTATCGACGGTCTCGTGCTGCAGGATGATAGTTGTCAGTAGTACAAGACAGTTGTCAGTAGTGCATAATAATGTGATAGACTTTTACTGTATATTATTCTGTATATGCATTCACTACAACGACTCATTTAATGGCTGTACTATAACACACACACACACACACACACACACACACCCACACACACACACACACACACACACCCTATCAGCTTACCACCAAGTTGAGCATCACAAAGTCTTCCTTGGCCATTCTCTGGATGGACTTATCCGCCTCGAAGACTTTCTTCAGCGCTGTGGAGGAACAGCAGAAGTTTTCACCACAACCACAGACGGGGGAACGGGGCGGCGCCGGGGATTTTGGACCCCCATGAGAAGATATCACACATTTGGGCCCCCCGCCGATTTACGGCGCCCCTGGACCGAGGTGTGACACCATCAGTGCAGGACCTTTAGGGGTCCTCCTGGTGTTTTCCGGGTTGTTCTGCGGTCCCAGACGTACCTTGACTGAAGGGGCAGTCGTCTTTGTGGTGGATGACCATCAGCGGCTTCTTGCTGTAACACACAACCACAGACAGGCGGACCCGACTGAACACATTCCTCCTCACAATAGGTGCAGCAGTAGTAGTGGGTGTGAGGCCTGCGCTGCCAAAACCTGTTTGCTGCTGAGAAATATCTACGGGTGAACGGCTTGGGGAAGACATACTTCCCAAAAAATACAAAAGTGTCTTATCTTTATTAGAGCTTATCTTACAGTTTCCACCGCGTCTACTAGCAACTACTAAGATTGTGTTTCTCAGAAACGTCTAAACCTTCAGCATCCTGGGATATTAGGACCTATTCTGCATTATGTGAGATCTCAGACGTACGTCTCCATCATCGTAGACAAGCCCTCCTCGTAGGTCTGGACCCAGGTGATCCGGTCTCCCCATCCTGAAGATAAAGACAAACCTTTCATCAAATCCTCCCTCAAATCACCTCAATTTCATTTTCTTGAGTCGTCCTCAAATCGCTTGTCGAGGCATTCACTCATTCAATCATTGCCAAAATATTCTCAAATCGCTCTCAGGTAATGATTTCATTTGCATCTCTGTACTTTTTTGTTGCTGCTGTAACACCTGTAACACGTTGTTATCTGAATAGGTGATGTTTCAACTGTGTAGGCCTAATGCTTGGCGGCTCTATAGTAGGCCTACATGCACAAATTTGAATTAAATGCTGCTTTTCAGGTAGAGGTATATCATCACGGACGATATTACCCCTCTAGACTAGTAATCACAAGTGCTGAATCCGCCAGGAAGACCCACCTCTCGACAACTTCTGCGGCTTTATTTTGATTTTTTCCTTCAGCGCCAGACTGCCAAAGGTGAACAGGAGCAGCGAGCAGGCCGTCCAAACCGCCGGCCCTGGCATCCTCCTTGTACTTCCTTGGGAGAGAAACCGTCCAAGTATTGTTCTGAGTGTGAAGTTGAGCCGAGCGCTTCAGTGTTCAGGAGCTGCACTGCCTTGACAGGAGACTTACAGGCTGTTCATCGCTATTTTAACTCACCAAACCAGATTTGCAATCCTTTCAGAGTTGAGGGAGCAGCAACAATGCGGTGAATTCAAATTGTAGTTCAGTTCCCCATTGAAAATTAGGTAATGAAAACGTCCAAATCGTTAGTTTTCTAGTAGGCTGCTAAAACATACCAAAGAAAAAAGCAATTGGAATATCAAAGTGATCATTCATTATCTTAAGCTGGTAACCCTGGTAACGCTCCTTACCTTGAAATACAGCTGTTCTTCACTCAGTGCTCAACAAACTAAACTCACCAAACAGGCACCTGACACACACACACACACACACACACACACATTACAGAAGTGTAATCAAAGTAGAGGACACTTCTTGGTAAACTCTCTGCCGTGCTCGCTTCTAAACTAAACAACGTGGCGTGGGAGCGAGTGCGGTTTGCGGTGAACCGAGTGTCCCTCTACCCGGCAAAGTAGCCTATCGGAGGTTAAAAGTATTTTGACCTCAAATCAAGTGCTATAAAGGAGCGTTTGGTAACGCTAGATCAGCCCCCTGCGCTTCTTTTATCAACGTTAGATCAGCCCCCACCACATCCTCTAACGCTAGACCAGCCCCACCACATCCTCTTACAACACTAGATCAGCCTCCACCACATCCTCTAACAACACTAGATCAGCCTCCACCACATCCTCTAACAACACTAGATCAGCCCCACCACATCCTCTAACAACACTAGATCAGTCCCCACCGCATCCTCTAACAACACTAGATCAGCCCCCACCACATCCTCTAACAACACTAGATCAGCCCCACCACATCCTCTAACAACGCTAGATCAGCCTCCACCACATCCTCTAACAACACTAGATCAGCCCCCACCACATCCCTCTAACAACACTAGATCTGCCATTTGGCGTGCGCACCTCCTACAGCTGCCGAAATGTTATACAATTTAGTGACATGACTTCAATTAATTCACAGCAGTCAAATTATCTGATTCATGGGCAATGATCAATTTTGATACAATTATTGTATAGGCCTACTTTAGGCGTAGGACTACATCAATTGTATTATTAAAAATCACGTTACTTCCCGGGGGGAAATTGTTTTTATGTAAGTTGGTCAAAAGCATTAACTGGTCATGTTTGCAATTTCTATCTGGTGATTTTCCTTTTCACTCTACCGCTTGCTGTGCGTACGCATGGTCAGACCCTGTGCGTTCATTTTATTCCGATGTACGCACATTTTCAAGCCAAGAACAAATTGATAAATCCCACGTTTTTGTCGAAAAACTGCGGACGCACGGTTCACCACAGATTTCTTTGTATGCAACGTTGATAAATGAGGGCCCTGGTCTCTAGCTTGCTCCCAGGTGTCCGTGACCCCGAGGTCACCTGCTAATTACATCACTTCCTGTAGGGCTACGACAAAAAGGGATGTCAGCCATTTTAGACAGTCAGGTAACGTGGACGCAGTCAAATAGAAAAGAAAAGGTCAAAAAACGTAGACATCTCAACATTTTTGAGCCGTTATTGTGAATCTAATAAGTTTTGCGCTGTGGACAAACGTAGCTATTACACATTTTGATGTGAGACTGGGTTGGTGTGTGTTAAGGGGGGTTAATCCATTATATTTTAAGAAGACATTTTTATTATAATTATTGATGTTTTGATTGACAATCAACGCGATTTGGTTAAATATAATATCCAGTTATCATCAATGGTATTTAGGATCAACTTGCCCAATGAGAGGGCCTCAATGGACCCCCCCCCCCCCCAGCGGCTGGGCCCCTGAAAGCTTTCCCCTTCTCCCTCTTATCCCTGTTATACAATATAACATATAGTCAGAAATTAGACATTAGACGCAAAGTTACGCAAGCATGATCATAGCTCCACCACAGGTGTGTGAATACTTCTGCTCCTTGGTTGGGCCGGCTTAACGCCCATGTATGTTGAAGGAGCAGAGAGGGAGGGGGCGTTTTGTGTGGTTCATTTTCTAAATCTTGCTCGCCTCTGCTTTCTCTTTTCGACTCTCATATCTTGCCTACAGCACTTTTAAGCAGGTTCTCAGCAGGTGTGGTCTGAGGGTGTGTCAAGACAGGAGCCGCCTCCAGGTGCTCTGTAGGTACTGCAGAGGCTGGGTGACACTTGTAGCCCACCAACAAAACACAATGTGTAGATGATTGTAGATTACGTAGGATGATGATGGAGATTTCTAATTATTTTGTATTTGTAAAATGTGTGATAGTAAAACAAAAAATCCATTCCAATTGTACCCATTTATTATTATCCATTTTATTAGAATGGGAAACACACACACACACTGACAGTGATTTGAGTGAACTGTTATTTAAAACTTTTAGTTTTTACCAATGACATTTTTTATTTATTTGAGGCTACAGCCTCTTTAGGCACCCTGAAAAAGCAGCCATGTGTCTTTCACTTGAGTTA
>JAOPHQ010004126.1:0-15000 GCA_030340625.1 Merluccius polli | reverse complement strand
CATAATATATCGTATGTCATGTAATATATTATATAATATATTTTGTAATATATCATATAACCGCTCACTGGGATGTTGTGCGTTGGGGAGGTGAAGCTAGCGGCTTGTTGTCGTAGCGTCGTCTCGTTGCTAGGCACGACTTTAACCTTTAACCCTAACTCTACCTAGCCTGACCCTGCTTAGCCTAATCCTACTATTAACCCTAACCCTGCCTAGCCTGACCCTACCTAGCCTGACCCTACCATTAACCCTACCTAGCCTGACCCTACCATTAAACCTACCTAGCCTGACCCTACTATTAACCCTGACCCTACCTAGCCTGACCCTGCTTAGCCTAATCCTACTATTAACCCTAACCCTGCCTAGCCTAATCCTACTAGCCTGACCCTACCTAGCATAACCCTACCTAGCCTGCTGACACTACTATTAACCCTAACCCTGCCTGACCCTACCTAGCCTGACTCTACCTAGCCTAACCCTACCTAGACTGACCCTACCATTATCCCTAATCCTGCCTGACCCTACCATTAACCCTACCTAGCCTGACCCTACCTAGCCTGACCCTACCATTAACCCTACCTAGCCTGACCCTACCTAGCCTGACCCTACCATTAACCCTACCTAGCCTGACCCTACCATTAACCCTAACCCTGCCTGACCCTACCTAGCCTGACTCTACCATTAATCCTACCTAGCCTGACCCTACTATTAACCCTGACCCTACCTAGCCTGACCCTACTATTAACCCTAACCCTGCCTGACCCTACCTAGCCTGACTCTACCATTAATCCTACCTAGCCTGACCCTACTATTAACCCTGACCCTACCTAGCCTGACCCTACTATTAACCCTGACCCTACCTAGCCTAACCCTACCTAGACTGACCCTACCATTAACCCTGACCCTACCTAGCCTGACCCTACCATTAACCCTGACCCTACCTAGCCTAACCCTACCTAGCCTGACCCTACCATTAACCCTAACCCTACCTAGCCTGACCCTACCATTAACCCTAACCCTGCCTAGCCTGACCCTACCTAGCCTGACCCTGCTTAGCCTAATCCTACTATTAACCCTAACCCTGCCTAGCCTGACCCTGCCTAGCCTAATCCTACTAGCCTGACCCTACCACTAACCCTGCCTAGCCTAATCCTACTAGCCTGACCCTACCTAGCCTGACACTACTATTAACCCTAACCCTGCCTAGCCTGACCCTACTATTAACCCTAACCCTGCTGACCCTACCTAGCCTGACTCTACCTAGCATAACGCTACCTAGCCTGACCCTACCATTAACCCTACCTAGCCTGACCCTACCATTAACCCTATCCCTGCCTGACCCTACCATTAAACCTAACCCTGCCTGACCCTACCATTAACCCTAACCCTGCCTGACCCTACCTAGCCTGACCCTACCATTAATCCTACCTAGCCTGACCCTACCATTAACCCTAACCCTGCCTGACCCTACCTAGCCTGACCCTACCATTAATCCTACCTAGCCTGACCCTACCATTAACCCTAACCCTGCCTGACCCTACCTAGCCTGACCCTACTATTAACCCTGACCCTACCTAGCCTAACCCTACCTAGACTGACCCTACCATTAACCCTGACCCTACCTAGCCTGACCCTACCATTAACCCTAACCCTACCTAGCCTGACCCTACCATTAACCCTAACCCTGCCTGACCCTACCTAGCCTGACCCTACTATTAACCCTGACCCTACCTAGCCTAACCCTACCTAGACTGACCCTACCTAGCCTAACCCTACCTAGCCTGACCCTACCATTAACCCTAACCCTACCTACTAGCCTGACCCTACCTAGCCTGACCCTACCTAGCCTGACCCTACCTACTAGCCTGACCCTACCTACTAGCCTGACCCTACCTACTAGCCTGACACTACCTACTAGCCTGACCCTACCTACTAGCCTGACCCTACCTACTAGCCTGACACTACCTACTAGCCTGACCCTACTAGCCTGACCCTACCATTAACCCTAACCCTACCTACTAGCCTGACCCTACCTACTAGCCTGACCCTACCTAGCCTGACCCTACCTAGCCTGACCCTACCTAGTCTGACCCTAGAGTTTTCTACATATGTAGGGCCTATAATTGAAATTGATGTAATGCTCCCAAATTGTCCAAGCATCGATCTGACCACAATGTCAGGAGATTGTCCCTTCAGCAGGTCAACAGGAAGGTTTAGATGAGGTGTTGTCTGGGAGTTGTACTCATGACAACGGTAACAGTAGAGGGCTTGGTGAAATTGACGTAGTTAATGTAATGTAATGTTAGTAAATAACTACACATCTCAGTCATACATTATAAAGTGTTGCTGAGAAGAATCACATCGGCCATCTACCAAAGACATAGCGTTCAGATTCTGCCGTTTCAAACTTCCTAAAGTGGGACAAGAGCTTAGCAGTATATTGCAGTACAATGAAATCATAGTCACCGACTACCAGTCTGAATGTAACAGTCCTGAATGTGAGATGTGTGTGAGTCATGACATCATCCCCTGTAACTGAAGCCGGTGTGAGCCTTAGCCCTGCGGAGGTTAAACACATCCACAAACCCATTGCACCTGTAGATGGCTGCCCTGGTTCACTTCCCCTAGCGACAGGGTCCAAAATGAACACCTGCCACCGACCAATGGTGGATAGATTTGACCATTTCGCAGGTAAAAAAACATTCAGGGTTACGTATTAAAACAATTGCTTGGCCGGTAGATTTTTCCACTCAGGCAGGTAACAAGACAACATCCTAAAAGTACATTTTGGTCCCCAACGCCAGACATTTAGACAGACATTTGAGAGCATGTTTGGGAGTTAAGATGTCACCTCAAGAAGCTTTCTTTAAGTATTTTTAGGTGCCACGTTGAGATCATGTAACAAAACTTATCTCCGAATAGGTTTCACAAAGTGTGGAACAATCATCTGTTGTTCCATCTAGAATAAGTATTTTTAGGTTATTATTGTCTGGCAGTGGGATAGTGTAATGTAATTGTGTACTATAATGCAAAAGCTGTTGTCCCGATATAGGAAGCCCTGAAACGGCAGACCGGTTGAGACACATTGTTTTTGGGATGTTGTTGCAGAGATGTTTAATTATTTATTCCTGAATTTAACGTGGGATCTGTCTTGTTGTACACACTCACACGCTCCCAGACGTCATCCAGCTGATCTTAGCCTCCTTACACATATAGTATATTCATAGAAAATAATGAAGTCGTAATCTAAAGTCTATTTATTTTGTGCTAAGGAGAAGTTGGTAGCCCTAATAAACTTTGACTATATTTTTGATCTGGTTATGTTTAAGTTTAGATTGGCTAAATAAGAAGTCGCTAGTGGACTTGTTATACTTGTTTATATTATATACAGTCGATAGCGTCTAGATGTGTATAAATCTGGCGCTAAAACTAACGCTTAGTGCCAAGATTATCCCAGCAACAACACAGAAGGTGCCTGATGATAGTAGGACCGGAGCAGTACATCTACAACCCACTGACTCTGCTGCCATGGTTACAACTGTAACCATGGCAGCCTGTAGATAATAAGCAACCAGGAGCCAAAACACTGTCATCTAAACCGACTCCCCCAAACACGGAGGAGTCTTCGACTTCGTTGAACTTCTCATAGGTTGAGTGGAGACATGGGAGTCTTCCTGACTCGCCGCCCATGATTGAGGTTCATCTCAGTTTATTGTTCTTGGCTAATAAAAACCTCGACGTTCATAATATTCAAGAAAAACAAATCTCTCACACGCGATTTATCTCGCTCGCTATCTCCACCCACGTAAAAGGGGTCAAGTGTGAGGATCGGCTTGGCTTTGCGGTGACACCCGCGAGGTGTCTGTTCTCCCGCCTGCGCCTGTCCTCTCGTCTTTCCCTCCATGTATATTTAATGAGCAGAAGATCTCGCCGCATGGCTGAGACTGGAAATGCGGCGTCTCTCTTCGCACCGCTCACACGGTTGGGGACAAGCTGCTGGTTGATTTCCTGGCCACCGGTGTCTGTGACTCCTTGGCCAGCTTAGTAGATGACTTAAATGCATAAGAATAAATAACACTCTTTTTCTTTTTTTAATTCTCACTGCTATAATATCAGACTCGGCTCTTGTACCTATTTTTTGAAGTATTTATACTACAAATATTAAAAAGTGTCCTACATTTTTACCCACTATGGAGATAAAGTTCATAACGTGTGTGTGATACATATTCACTTGGACCCCTTGCTGGGGGGGTGTATTGAGCAAGTCATATGTGCCCCCTAACCCCTACCTGTTTATTAAAGGGTCTGCTATATGAAAATAGTAAACAGTATTGTGGTTCCTCTAGGTGATCCGAACTACGGGCTTCATGAAAGGTCTGTACGTGGAGAACGAGATGAAGTCGGACAACGTCAAGGTGAGCTCGCCCAGAGGAGACGGACAAACTGCCGGTCTTTCATTTGCTGCGTTTGTTTAATCTCTTCCGTATATGCACACACACAGGTAGCCCACTAGTTGGGTTCTCACAAATCAGACCAGATCAGTAGTTCTGCTATAACATAGTAGGACCGCTGGATCAGTAGTTCTGCTATAACATAGTAGGACCGCTGGATCAGTAGTTCTGCTATAACATAGTAGGACCGCTGGATCAGTAGTTCTGCTATAACATAGTAGGACCGCTGGATCAGTAGTTCTGCTATCTATTAGTAGGACTGCTGGACCAGTAGTTCTGCTATAACATAGTAGGACCGCTGGACCAGTAGTTCTGCTATAACATAGTAGGACCGCTGGATCAGAAGGATTTTTCCACCAAAAACTCAATATTTTAGTGTTCTCAGAATTTCCCACTGACTCCTAATGTGGTCCCATTTTAGCCCTTCTAATTTTGTCTGTTTCCAAACGCCTGTTTTTGACATGTGTGAGTGTGAGGAATGACCCACAACCACATACAGTGTGAAAATTCATACATTTAAATGTATGAATAAATAAATACAATTAAAAACGCATTATTAATCCAATAATAATGGTTAACATATGACTGTGATCAACAGGCCATGGAGGCTGTTTCGGCCTGAACGGCTGTAGGTTTCTGATTGGTTTCTGGATGATTTTAGTGTTCTGGCCCAGACTGAACAGACGATGTTGGGGGAAACACTGTAGGAAACAACCAGCCAGATATCAGCAGAGATCCCCCAGCTATCAGCCCCGGTCCAGACAGGAGGTGCTGGCCCTCATGTCAAGCGTTTGGCGTGTTTCTCCCGTGTCCAACACACCGATAGACGTGTAGATGTGTTTAGCCGGGTCACAGCTTCGGACCGTGACCGGGAAGTCTTGTATGCGCTTGAGTGTTCAGATTACCTTCATTAAGCTAGCCTGGTGTTAGCCTGGTATTAGCCTGGCTAGCCATGGACCTGACAAAGCAGAAGCCGGCAGCTCCTGAGGCCTCTGGTCTGGTTCCCCCGTCCCGCTGCGACACGCTGGACCCGGTCCAAGTGAAATGAGATCCGGGCTCGCTTGAAGGCCAAACTCTACTGGAGTAGCTGCTGTAGTTGTCTGTCCACCGCCGAGGCCACCGCCGCCGCAGGTTGCATGCAACGCTTACAAACTACGTTTTTCAGGTTAATTTAGGATGGAGCAGTTGAGGAGGTTCGTATATATTTATGTTCATTTGTACCACGCATCGCTTTCTTCGTCACATCACAAAGATCACCAGATGTCACTGGATCAGACGCAGAACCCTGAATGCATGCAGCGACGCAGAGACCCGCGGCGTACCTGCGGTGGGGACACCTCAGCCTCAGTCCCAGCTTTGCATAAACAACAGAAGATCACAGAGATCCCTCTTGGGAAGATGGGGAATCCAGTTATCGTTTAACTGACTCCTCTCTCCCCAGACCTGACTGCCATAGAGGGCAGTAGGTTCTCCAGTGTGTTTCCAATGTATAGTCTCATCTTTCTAGACGTATTTAGACTGGGATACCTAATCTCATGTTCCTTTTGATGGCGTAGAAAAGCCTCGTCTAGGAAGTGGCACCTCGTCTTAACAGGAGTGTCAGATGCTCCTGATGCTGCTGACATCTTGTGGATCGTTTTTTTTTTTATATTTCAGTTTTTTTGACTTCTTTTTTTGTTTTGTTATTTGATTTTCATGAAGACAGAACCATGTCCCCGAGCACCAGGTCATCGGTAAACAATACGTACTTGACGTCGGTGTCTAGCGGGGCGATGGCCGGTGTTGCAGACGGTTCTAGCGTCCTCGCCCCCCCCCCCCCCCCCCCCGACTCTGGGGCAAGACGTTGCATTTGGTCGTTTAACTGCACACTTTGTTTGAGTACACCACTTAACTCTAACAATTTGTTATCTCCTCTCTCTTGCTCTCCTTCCCATCCTCATCTCTCTCTCTCTCTCTCCCCCCCCCCCCCCCCCCCCCCCCACCCCCTCCCAGGAGAAGGACTCTAAGATAGCGTTCCTCCAGAAGGCCATCGACGTGGTGATGCTGGTGAGCGGCGAGACGCTGGCGGTCAAGCCGGCTCGCATCGTGGCGGGACACGAGCCCGAGCGGACCAATGAGCTGCTCCAGGCCATCGCCAAGTGCTGCCTCAGCAAGGTCTGGCTCACCGGGTCACACACACACACACACACACACCCATAGACGAGCATGCATGCGCACACACACACATGGACACAGTGACATTGTGGACCTACGGCAGAACCAGGGGCAGGATAGTCTGGTGGTTAAGGTGTTGGCAGTCTACCTGTAGGACAGCAACACACCCTAACCTAACCCTTACCTGCTCCTTAATGACATGTCTCTAAAATTCAAGTTGCTTTGAATTGAAGTGCCTGCTGAATGGCTAAATGGTAAATCATTAATGGTAATAGTAAATAAATGGCCAATGGAGCGACCACCCCATGCAAAAAAATGTAAAAGTCAATGGCAATAGATTGAGTATCAACAGGAATACATCTCTCTCTCACAGTTTGGGCTGTTGCGTTATTCTCCCCAGCCAACGGTGTGTGATGCCACGATGCTGTCTAGTGTACCGCCACTGTGTTGTTTTGGACCAGGTTGGACTCTGGAGAATAAAGCTTCCGAGTCGTTTTAATTAACCCCAAGGTGACTGTGTCCTAGGAGCGGTCGACAGGCGAGATTTATTTTAGTTTCTGTATATATGAAAATATTGCGTTTTAATTTTTTATTTTCTTAGTTGTTTGTTCAAACATGGAAACAGTAGCTTCTGAATGCTTATTGTTAAGTAATAGCTGGTCTGACAGAATCATCTGTGTGATAGTCTCACAAATCAGACTTTAGATTAAACATCTAAAGTCTTCAGATTAACATCTTAAGTCTGATGGCAGACGAGCTCATATCTGGGCGAACGGTGCGTTTTGCTTTTCGTTCTTTCTTCTTCAAATTTGTTTCGACCAATCGTGTTGCTGGGGGCGGGGCTCTGTAGATGTGCGTTACACGGACCCGCTCTCTACCTGGAAACCACCTGACCGGCAGAACCACAACAAACTTGATATGGCCGACCGTTCATCTCAAACTCGGCCAGCACCGGTAAACTAAACTTTTCCCGTAGCCGGTGGGAAGACGAGTTGAAACGTCTTGGTCCGGACACCAGCGTCCTTAGACAAAGTGTCTGTCAAGGTTTAATATCAAACCTGTGTAGTAGACTGGCCACTGTAGGCGCACATTTGTTAAAATCGTCTCCTGAAACGTCCATCTCGCACCTGTGAATGAGTTTATCTTTGGGAAGAATATCTCCATAACAAAACCCGGCCCCTCGCACTTTGTGGTTTCCGGCCCAGACGCTGCGCTGCAGTCTCCCTCCAGACGTTTGGCTGCAAGTGTTGAAACTTCTGGACCCCAGATTATGCCTGTGAAGACATTTTTACAAAAAAAAGTAAACTTTAAAAACAACCGCCTTGTTGAAAGTTTTATTCGGGTTTACTGCCGTTGAGAACGCAGGTTGCCAATTGGCTAGGGCTTATTTCTGAGGTGAAATGTCAGAATTTCTGCTTTGTTTCCAGCGGTGAATGTGCATCTCGCAGAGGTGCAGTCCGGCGTAGTTGATATAAAACGAGCATAGCAGGTTGCTCTGCGCGTGTCGCCGCCCAGGGAGCTTGTTAGCCAGTTATTTTCAAGTCTTGCTCGAGTAAAAAAATAACTACAAATTATTCCAGAAGGCTTTAGGAAATTCCCCTTTGTGCAAAGTTACCGTTCTTCTGCGCTCCTCATGATTCCCAGAAGAAGAAGAAGAAGAAGAAGAACAAAAATAAAAATAAGGGGGGAAACAATATAGGTATCATTTTTCCCTCTTCTTGAGTTTGGAAAGGCTTGGAGTGCATGCAGTGTGTCTCTCATAACATCTCTCATAACACTGGCTGTCTGAATGCCCACACTGAGATATCCTCCTTCTCCCCCCGCCGGTTCTGTTGCTGGTGGTCCTGGTGGACGTTCAGATGTCCAGCGAGGACGCGGTGAAGCGGGTCCTCGCCGGGGAGAAGGTGGACCCCAAGTCCAAGGCCTCCAGCTCCTCCTCCCGCTCCCAGGACAAGGAGAACCGGGATGGACGCGAGAGACAGCCTGACCGAGAGGCAAGTGCCACGCTCAACACGCCTTATATGTACCTTTTATATATTTTAACAGATTTCATATCAATTGTAATTAATGTTATTTATTATTGTAATAAATTATTATTAACGGAATTGTTTTATTCCAAAAATTCAATCAAATATCAGTGGGGCGTTCAACTCTTTGAACTGAAAGGTTCTGGGTTCGATCCCCAATGTCCACAGCCCACCTGTCCGCATCCTAGCAAGATACCCTAAAACGACCCGTCCCTAAAAATGTCCCTAGGAGTCACTTTGGATACAAGCGCTGTGTGTCTGTGTGAGCTGTGGCCTGCTAACTAGCTGCCAGGTGGTCTGAGCTCCAGCTGTGTTTTACAGGAGAAGAGGGAAATCCTGGAGCGGAGTGGCAGCCAGGAGCACAAAGACCCGGAGCAGCCCAAGGAGCCGGAGGGCCGACAGGACACCAGAGAGAGACAGAGGACCCGGGAGAGGCGAGGCAAGGAGACGAGGGACAAGGAGAAGGAGCCACAGAAGGAGAAGGAGAAGGAGAAAGACAGGGAGCGGGAAAAAGACAAGGAACGCCACCGGGAAAAGGATAGAGGGCGGGAGAAAGATCGGGAGAAAGATCGGGAACGAGAGAAAGACCGGGACAAGACGAAGGACAGGGATTCCCACCGGGAAAGGGAGCGGGACAGGCGGCGAGAGCGGGAGAAAGAGCGGGAGCGGCCCAAGGAGGGCGATGAGAGAGGAAAAGCTCTGGAGAAAGGAGATAGAAAGGTACGTCATAGGACCACTGTGTGTTACAATACACCAGAGCTGAGCCCTACCCCAACCATGGGTCTAGCGGTGTCGGCGGCCGGAACCGGACCGGGATCACCTCTTTTTCGCCCCGCTTTAATTATTTTATTTCAACCATTATTTCGGCTTTTCAGTTTTAATCTAACACCACTTGACCCACCGCGGACTGTCCCATTAGTTCAGTTTCAATCTAACACCACTTGACCCACCGCGGACTGTCCCATTATTTCAGTTTTAATCTAACACCACTAGACCCACAGCGGACTGTCCCATTAGTTCAGTTTCAATCTAACACCAGTTGACCCACAGTGGACTGTCCCATTATTTCAGTTTCAATGTAACACCACTAGACCCACCGCGGACTGTCCCATTATTTCAGTTTCAATGTAACACCACTAGACCCACCGTGGACTGTCCCATTACTTCAGTTTTAATCTAACACCACTAGACCCACCAGGTGGACTGTCCCATGAGTTCCCCGCTTAAGATCGCTTTATTACGGAGCCTGAATATCCAATATCTTTCTAACTTGAACTCGGCTTGACGAGATCAATACGCGATGGATCAAATCAACAGTTCTTGACATGAAGTTGTGTTGATTTACTTCCTTGTGTTGCACACAATCACGCCAACCAACCCGCATTCACAACAGGACGGCATTAAGTGAACGTGCACAGCTGGAAAAGATCTTTTTATAATAATGGTCCAGATGGTTAATATGTAATGCAGTTCCTGTATCTTAAGCCTCTAGATCATGTTGTGTTCGGTTATTATAACGCACATCCACAAAAACTGACTGGAAGAACTCGACTTTTAGGATCCAGCCCTATTATACACATTAGTAGTACTCCTCTATGTATGTACTATTGTACATGTTATCGTCCTGTAGTACACCTGTGTTTATTATGTGTTCATTTCCATGATGTGACGTGTGTGTGTGTGTGTGTGTGTGCTGGTGCCCCTTCAGACCAAAGTGCCTGAGGACCCGAAGCAGAAGGCCCATCCGGAAGAGCCCAGCAAATCAGCCAAAGCAGCACCAGTAAGTCATCCAGCGAGAAGTACGACCCCAGCACCGTGTTCACTATTCAGCTGGTCCATACAGGTCAGGCTCACTGAGGGTTCAGATGTACGCTAGACCTGGTCCAGGTTGGCAGCCATACAGGTCTGGCTCACTGAGGGTTCAGATGTACGCTAGACCTGGTCCAGGTTGGCAGCCATACAGGTCAGGCTCACTGAGGGTGCAGATGTACGCTAGACCTGGTCCAGGTTGGCAGCCATACAGGTCCGGCTCACCGAGGGTTCAGATGTACGCTAGACCTGGTCCAGGTTGGCAGCCATACAGGTCAGGCTCACCGAGGGTTCAGATGTACGCTAGACCTGGTCCAGGTTGGCAGCCATACAGGTCTGCTTTCATTGCTTTAGATAGTTAATGTTTTAGTCATTGTTTAGTCATTAATCGTGAAATGATTTGTCATCAAAAATTGAGTTTAGGTATTAGTATCGCCCACAAAAACTCCCATGATGCATTCTGATGCACACGCCCTGTAGTGGCTTATCGCAGTGCTATCTGCGGTGGCCGGCGCGGGTGCCACTAGATATTATGAACCTGTCAGAATGTATGGCTTTAATAAGTAATATCAATCCCTGTAGTTGAAATATTATAATATACCGTTGCTTTAATGGTACATTTTTTGGAGAAATGCGTCGTTGCGTAACAGTTAAACCTGGTTCTCTGTCCTCCAGCCAGCAGCGACGGTAGAGAACCAGGTAACAGCTTCATGTTTTTAATGTACATTTAATGGAATGAATATGTATATTTAATATGTATATTTAATATGTATATTTATATGTGTGTATATTAGTGATGATTAACGGCGTTATCGGCTGCGATAACGCGAGATTTTTATCGGCGATAATATTGTTATCGCCGATATTAACGCACCTTCGACATCATTAACTAAGGAGTCACGTTAATCTAGATTAACCTAGATTAATTTCAAGATTAGTCTAGATTAATCTAGATTAAATATTTTAATCTATGCCCATCTCTAGTATATATATATATATATTGTGTTTGTTTCAGTCAGAGAGTCCCGCCAGAATACCACGGCCCTCTTCTGCCAAAGGTCAGAGACTCAGGCCAAAGGTCGGAGGTCAAGGTAACTCGCCCTCTTCCTGTCCTCCGAGTGTTGCATACTACCCCGTGTCGGTCGTAACGGCTCAATGGGTTTTCTTGGAACCCGTTTTACTTTTTTGTTGGGGTTGTCTTCCCCACGTTTTTTGGGCAGTGTGTCAGGTTGAAGGTTAAATAATTAGATGGCTGAACGGATCAGTGCTTAGCTTCTCGGTAGCTCCAGCTGTTGTATCAATAATAATAATGTTATTGTGATGGCAAGCTAACCATCCACTTCCTGTCTGTTCTTTCCACTTCCTGTCTGGTTCTTCCTCTCCAGATGAATCTGACAGTGAAGGAGGTCAGTGTCTTATTCTCCCTCATGTCTGTAAATGGTAATGTTGCTACGGTGCTAGTGTTATAACAGGGCTAGCATGTTGCTATGGTGCTAGTGTTATAACAGGGCTAGCATGTTGCTACGGTGCTAGTGTTATAACAGGGCTAGCATGTTGCTACGGTGCTAGTGTTATAACAGGGCTAGCATGTTGCTATGGTGCTAGTGTTATAACAGGGCTAGCATGTTGCTACGGTGCTAGTGTTGATGTGTTATAACAGGTGTAGCATGTTGCTACGGTGCTAGTGTTATAACAGGGCTAGCATGTTGCTACGGTGCTAGTGTTATAACAGGGCTAGCATGTTGCTACGGTGCTAGTGTTATAACAGGGCTAGCATGTTGCTACGGTGCTAGTGTTATAACAGGGCTAGCATGTTGCTACGGTGCTAGTGTTATAACAGGGCTAGCATGTTGCTACGGTGCTAGTGTTATAACAGGGCTAGCATGTTGCTACGGTGCTAGTGTTATAACAGGGCTAGCATGTTGCTACGGTGCTAGTGTTATAACAGGGCTAGCATGTTGCTACGGTGCTAGTGTTGATGTGTTATAACAGGGCTAGCATGTTGCTACGGTGCTAGTGTTATAACAGGGCTAGCATGTTGCTACGGTGCTAGTGTTATAACAGGGCTAGCATGTTGCTACGGTGCTAGTGTTGGTGTGTCATATCAGGTGTAGCATGTTGCTACGGTGCTAGTGTTACAACAGGGCTAGCATGTTGCTACGGTGCTAGTGTTGGTGTGTTATAACAGGTGTAGCATGTTGCTACGGTGCTAGTGTCATATCAGGTGTAGCATGTTGCTACGGTGCTAGTGTTGGTGTGTCATAACAGGTGTAGCATGTTGCTACGGTGCTAGTGTTATTACAGGTGTAGCATGTTGCTACGGTGGCCATGTTATAACAGGGCTAGCATGTTGCTATGGTGCTAGTGTTATAACAGGGCTAGCATGTTGCTACGGTGCTAGTGTTATAACAGGTGTAGCATGTTGCTACGGTGCTAGTGTTATTACAGGTGTAGCATGTTGCTATGGTGCTCATGTTATAACAGGGCTAGCATGTTGCTACGGTGCTAGTGTTATAACAGGTGTAGCATGTTGCTACGGTGCTAGTGTTATAACAGGTGTAGCATGTTGCTATGGTGCTAGTGTTATAACAGGGCTAGCATGTTGCTACGGTGCTAGTGTTATAACAGGGCTAGCATGTTGCTACGGTGCTAGTGTTATAACAGGTGTAGCATGTTGCTACGGTGCTAGTGTTATAACAGGTGTAGCATGTTGCTATGGTGCTAGTGTTATAACAGGGCTAGCATGTTGCTACGGTGCTAGTGTTATAACAGGTGTAGCATGTTGCTACGGTGCTAGTGTTATAACAGGGCTAGCATGTTGCTACGGTGCTAGTGTTATAACAGGTGTAGCATGTTGCTACGGTGCTAGTGTTATAACAGGTGTAGCATGTTTGCTACGGTGCTAGTGTTATAACAGGTGTAGCATGTTGCTACGGTGCTAGTGTTATAACAGGTGTAGCATGTTGCTACGGTGCTAGTGTTATAACAGGTGTAGCATGTTGCTACGGTGCTAGTGTTATAACAGGGCTAGCATGTTGCTACGGTGCTAGTGTTATAACAGGGCTAGCATGTTGCTACGGTGCTAGTGTTATAACAGGGCTAGCATGTTGCTACGGTGCTAGTGTTATAACAGGGCTAGCATGTTGCTACGGTGCTAGTGTTATAACAGGGCTAGCATGTTGCTACGGTGCTAGTGTTATAACAGGGCTAGCATGTTGCTACGGTGCTAGTGTTATAACAGGGCTAGCATGTTGCTACGGTGCTAGTGTTATAACAGGTGTAGCATGTTGCTACGGTGCTAGTGTTATAACAGGTGTAGCATGTTGCTACGGTGCTAGTGTTATAACAGGGCTAGCATGTTGCTACGGTGCTAGTGTTATAACAGGGCTAGCATGTTGCTACGGTGCTAGTGTTATAACAGGGCTAGCATGTTGCTACGGTGCTAGTGTTATAACAGGGCTAGCATGTTGCTACGGTGCTAGTGTTATAACAGGGCTAGCATGTTGCTACGGTGCTAGTGTTATAACAGGGCTAGCATGTTGCTACGGTGCTAGTGTTATAACAGGGCTAGCATGTTGCTACGGTGCTAGTGTTATAACAGGGCTAGCATGTTGCTACGGTGCTAGTGTTATAACAGGTGTAGCATGTTGCTACGGTGCTAGTGTTATAACAGGTGTAGCATGTTGCTACGGTGCTAGTGTTATAACAGGGCTAGCATGTTGCTACGGTGCTAGTGTTATAACAGGGCTAGCATGTTGCTACGGTGCTAGTGTTATAACAGGGCTAGCATGTTGCTACGGTGCTAGTGTTATAACAGGGCTAGCATGTTGCTACGGTGCTAGTGTTATAACAGGGCTAGCATGTTGCTACGGTGCTAGTGTTATAACAGGGCTAGCATGTTGCTACGGTGCTAGTGTTATAACAGGGCTAGCATGTTGCTACGGTGCTAGTGTTATAACAGGGCTAGCATGTTGCTACGGTGCTAGTGTTATAACAGGGCTAGCATGTTGCTACGGTGCTAGTGTTATAACAGGGCTAGCATGTTGCTACGGTGCTAGTGTTATAACAGGGGTAGCATGTTGCTACGGTGCTAGTGTTATAACAGGTGTAGCATGTTGCTACGGTGCTAGTGTTATAACAGGGCTAGCATGTTGCTACGGTGCTAGTGTTATAACAGGTGCTAGCATGTTGCTACGGTGCTAGTGTTATAACAGGTGTAGCATGTTGCTACGGTGCTAGTGTTATAACAGGGTGTAGCATGTTGCTACGGTGCTAGTGTTATAACAGGGCTAGCATGTTGCTACGGTGCTAGTGTTATAACAGGTGTAGCATGTTGCTACGGTGCTAGTGTTATAACAGGGCTAGCATGTTGCTACGGTGCTAGTGTTATAACAGGGCTAGCATGTTGCTACGGTGCTAGTGTTATAACAGGGCTAGCATGTTGCTACGGTGCTAGTGTTATAACAGGGCTAGCATGTTGCTACGGTGCTAGTGTTATAACAGGGCTAGCATGTTGCTACGGTGCTAGTGTTATAACAGGGCTAGCATGTTGCTACGGT
>JAOPHQ010004125.1:0-32500 GCA_030340625.1 Merluccius polli | reverse complement strand
TGAGAGAGGAAAGAGAGGTGGTGGGTGAGGAGCAAGAGGAGGTGGGAGAGGAGGTGGAGTTTGAGAGTTTTCTCCACAACAACGGCTCCATGTACATCAGCTTCAGTCATCATGGGACCAGAGTGTATGTGGATGAATCACAGGTAAAAGCTTTTAACTCTAATCCTGTTTAACTCCTCTCTAATCCTGTTTAACTCCTCTCTAATCCTGTTTAACTCCTCTCTAATCCTGTTTAACTCCCATCGCTAATCCTGTTTAACTCCCATCTCTAATCCTGTTTAACTCCCAACTCTAATCCTGTTTAACTCCTCTCTAATCCTGTTTAACTCCTCTCTAATCCTGTTTAACTCCCATCTCTAATCCTGTTTATTCTCTCTAATCCTGTTTTACTCCTCTCTAATCCTGTTTAACTCCTCTCTAATCCTGTTTAACTCCTCTCTAATCCTGTTTAACTCATATTTAATCCTGTTTAACTCCTCTATAATCCTGTTTAACTCATATTTAATCCTGTTTAACTCCTCTCTAATCCTGTTTAACTCCTCTCTAATGCTGTTTAACTCCTCCCTAATCCTGTTTAATAATAATAATAAAAATAAAACCCCCATCTCTAATCCTGTTTAACTCCCATCTCTAATCCTGTTTAACTCCTCTATACTCCTGTTTAACTCCCATCTCTAATCCTGTTTAACTCCTCTCCAATCCTGTTTAACTCCAATCTCTAATCCTGTTTAATTCCTATTTTAATCCTGTTTAACTCATATCTGATCCAGTTTAACTCATCTCTCCCTAATCCAGTTACATTTTTTTATTTCAAATCCCTTTCAGACACTTCAACATTTCCCACAGGCCTGGTACAGCCAAGGTCACTTCATCAGCTCCACTACCAAGGTATTCAAACACCGTTAAAGAGGGTATAAAATAGGTACTCAAACACCGCTAAAGAGGGTATAAAATAGGTATATAAACACCGCTAAAGCGGGTATAAAATAGGTATATAAACACCGCTAAAGAGGGTATAAAATAGGTATTTAAACACCGCTAAAGAGGGTATAAAATAGGTATTTAAACACCGCTAAAGAGGGTATAAAATAGGTATTTAAACACCGCTAAAGAGGGTATAAAATAGGTATATAAACACCGCTAAAGAGGGTATAAAATAGGTATATAAACACCGCTAAAGAGGGTATAAAATAGGTACTTAAACACCGCTAAAGAGGGTATAAAATAGGTATATAAACACCGCTAAAGCGGGTATAAAATAGGTACTTAAACACCGCTAAAGAGGGTATAAAATAGGTATATAAACACAGCTAAAGAGGGTATAAAATAGGTACTTAAACACCGATAAAGTGGGTATAAAATAGGTATTTAAACACCGCTAAAGAGGGTATAAAATAGGTATTTAAACACCGCTAAAGAGGGTATAAAATAGGTATATAAACACCGCTAAAGTGGGTATAAAATAGGTATTTAAACACCGCTAAAGAGGGTATAAAATAGGTACTTAAACACCGATAAAGTGGGTATAAAATAGGTATTTAAACACCGCTAAAGAGGGTATAAAATAGGTATTTAAACACTGCTAAAGAGGGTATGAAATAGGTATATAAACACCGCTAAAGAGGGTATAAAATAGGTATTTAAACACCGCTAAAGAGGGTATAAAATAGGTACTTAAACACCGCTAAAGCGGGTATAAAATAGGTATATAAACACCGCTAAAGAGGGTATAAAATAGGTACTTAAACACCGCTAAAGCGGGTATAAAATAGGTATATAAACACCGTTAAAGAGGGTATAAAATAGGTACTTAAACACCGCTAAAGCGGGTATAAAATAGGTATATAAACACCGCTAAAGAGGGTATAAAATAGGTATTCAAACACCGCTAAAGAGGGTATAAAATAGGTATTTAAACACCGATAAAGAGGGTATAAAATAGGTATATAAACACCGCTAAAGCGGGTATAAAATAGGTATATAAACACCGATAAAGAGGGTATAAAATAGGTATATAAACACCGCTAAAGCGGGTATAAAATAGGTATTTAAACACCGATAAAGAGGGTATAAAATAGGTATTTAAACACCGATAAAGAGGGTATAAAATAGGTATATAAACACCGCTAAAGCGGGTATAAAATAGGTATATAAACACCGCTAAAGAGGGTATAAAATAGGTATATAAACACCGCTAAAGAGGGTATAAAATAGGTATATAAACACCGCTAAAGAGGGTATAAAATAGGTATTTAAACACCGCTAAAGAGGGTATAAAATAGGTATATAAACACCGCTAAAGAGGGTATAAAATAGGTATTCAAACACCGCTAAAGAGGGTATAAAATAGGTATTTAAACACTGATAAAGAGGGTATAAAATAGGTATATAAACACCGCTAAAGCGGGTATAAAATAGGTATATAAACACCGCTAAAGAGGGTATAAAATAGGTATTTAAACACCGATAAAGAGGGTATAAAATAGGTATATAAACACCGCTAAAGCGGGTATAAAATAGGTATTTAAACACTGATAAAGAGGGTATAAAATAGGTATATAAACACCGCTAAAGAGGGTATAAAATAGGTATTTAAACACCGATAAAGAGGGTATAAAATAGGTATATAAACACCGCTAAAGAGGGTATAAAATAGGTACTTAAACACCGCTAGAGGGTATAAAATAGGTATTTAAACACCGCTAAAGAGGGTATAAAATAGGTACTTAAACACCGCTAAAGAGGGTATAAAATAGGTATATAAACACCGCTAAAGAGGGTATAAAATAGGTACTTAAACACCGATAAAGAGGGTATAAAATAGGTATATAAACACCGCTAAAGAGGGTATAAAATAGGTACTTAAACACCGCTAGAGGGTATAAAATAGGTATATAAACACCGCTAAAGAGGGTATAAAATAGGTACTTAAACACCGCTAAAGAGGGTATAAAATAGGTATTTAAACACCGCTAAAGAGGGTATAAAATAGGTACTTAAACACCACTAAAGAGGGTATAAAATAGGTATTTAAACACCGCTAAAGAGGGTATAAAATAGGTACTTAAACACCGCTAAAGAGGGTATAAAATAGGTACTTAAACACCGCTAAAGAGGGTATAAAATAGGTATTTAAACCGTTAATCTGACATAAAGGAGATATTTATGGTAGATATAAAATAGGTATTTAAACACAACTACACCAGATGTACATTATGTATTAAAACCTTTAAAACAGATGTAAAACATTATAAGGTAACGTTGCGCTGTGCTCTCCGTGTGTCCTGAAGGCGGCGGGTCCGAAGGGTTCTGGTGGGGGGGTGCTGGTGCCGAGCGACCCGGCCAGACCCCCGGACGACCGGACCGGGACCGTCCACATCCAGGGGAGAGGAACCGTCACCACCTACATGTTCGAGGTGCCCACCATCTGACAGAGCCAACTGCTCCTTCCTCTGGGAGAGGGCTAACAGAGCTAACAGCTAACTCCCCATGTTGCTCTATAGGAGAGGGCTAACAGAGCTAACAGCTAACTCCCCATGTTGCTCTATAGGAGATGGCTAACAGAGCTAACAGCTAACTCCCCATGTTGCTCTATAGGAGAGGGCTAACAGAGCTAACAGCTAACTCCCCATGTTGCTCTATAGGAGAGGGCTAACAGCTAACTCCCCATGTTTCTCTATAGGAGAGGGCTAACAGCTAACTCCCCATGTTGCTCTATAGGAGAGGGCTAACAGCTAACTCCCCATGTTGCTCTATAGGAGAGGGCTAACAGCTAACTCCTCATGTTTCTCTATAGGAGAGGGCTAACAGCTAACTCCTCATGTTTCTCTATAGGAGAGGGCTAACAGAGCTAACAGCTAACTCCCCATGTTTCTCTATAGGAGAGGGCTAACAGCTAACTCCCCATGTTTCTCTATAGGAGAGGGCTAACAGCTAACTCCTCATGTTTCTCCTCAGGAGAGGGCTAACAGCTAACTCCTCATGTTGCTCTATAGGAGAGGGCTAACAGCTAACTCCTCATGTTTCTCTATAGGAGAGGGCTAACAGCTAACTCCTCATGTTTCTCTATAGGAGAGGGCTAACAGCTAACTCCTCATGTTTCTCCTCAGGAGAGGGCTAACAGCTAACTCCTCATGTTTCTCCTCAGGAGAGGGCTAACAGCTAACTCCTCATGTTTCTCCTCAGGAGAGGGCTAACAGCTAACTCCTCATGTTGCTCTATAGGAGAGGGCTAACAGCTAACTCCTCATGTTTCTCCTCAGGAGAGGGCTAACAGCTAACTCCTCATGTTTCTCTATAGGAGAGGGCTAACAGCTAACTCCTCATGTTTCTCCTCAGGAGAGGGCTAACAGCTAACTCCCCATGTTTCTCCTCAGGAGAGGGCTAACAGCTAACTCCTCATGTTTCTCCTCAGGAGAGGGCTAACAGCTAACTCCTCATGTTTCTCTATAGGAGAGGGCTAACAGCTAACTCCTCATGTTTCTCCTCAGGAGAGGGCTAACAGCTAACTCCCCATGTTTCTCCTCAGGAGAGGGCTAACAGCTAACTCCCCATGTTTCTCCTCAGGAGAGGGCTAACAGCTAACTCCTCATGTTTCTCCTCAGGAGAGGGCTAACAGCTAACTCCTCATGTTGCTCTATAGGAGAGGGCTAACAGCTAACTCCTCATGTTGCTCTATAGGAGAGGGCTAACAGCTAACTCCTCATGTTTCTCTATAGGAGAGGGCTAACAGCTAACTCCTCATGTTTCTCTATAGGAGAGGGCTAACAGCTAACTCCTCATGTTTCTCCTCAGGAGAGGGCTAACAGCTAACTCCTCATGTTTCTCCTCAGGAGAGGGCTAACAGCTAACTCCTCATGTTGCTCTATAGGAGAGGGCTAACAGCTAACTCCTCATGTTGCTCTATAGGAGAGGGCTAACAGCTAACTCCTCATGTTTCTCTATAGGAGAGGGCTAACAGCTAACTCCTCATGTTTCTCTATAGGAGAGGGCTAACAGCTAACTCCTCATGTTTCTCCTCAGGAGAGGGCTAACAGCTAACTCCTCATGTTTCTCCTCAGGAGAGGGCTAACAGCTAACTCCTCATGTTTCTCCTCAGGAGAGGGCTAACAGCTAACTCCCCATGTTGCTCTATAGGAGAGGGCTAACAGCTAACTCCCCATGTTGCTCTATAGGAGAGGGCTAACAGCTAACTCCTCATGTTTCTCTATAGGAGAGGGCTAACAGCTAACTCCTCATGTTTCTCTATAGGAGAGGGCTAACAGAGCTAACAGCTAACACCCCATGTTTCTCTATAGGAGAGGGCTAACAGCTAACTCCCCATGTTTCTCTATAGGAGAGGGCTAACAGCTAACTCCTCATGTTTCTCCTCAGGAGAGGGCTAACAGCTAACTCCTCATGTTGCTCTATAGGAGAGGGCTAACAGCTAACTCCTCATGTTTCTCTATAGGAGAGGGCTAACAGCTAACTCCTCATGTTTCTCTATAGGAGAGGGCTAACAGCTAACTCCTCATGTTTCTCTATAGGAGAGGGCTAACAGCTAACTCCTCATGTTTCTCTATAGGAGAGGGCTAACAGCTAACTCCTCATGTTTCTCCTCAGGAGAGGGCTAACAGCTAACTCCTCATGTTTCTCCTCAGGAGAGGGCTAACAGCTAACTCCTCATGTTTCTCCTCAGGAGAGGGCTAACAGCTAACTCCTCATGTTGCTCTATAGGAGAGGGCTAACAGCTAACTCCTCATGTTTCTCCTCAGGAGAGGGCTAACAGCTAACTCCTCATGTTTCTCTATAGGAGAGGGCTAACAGCTAACTCCTCATGTTTCTCCTCAGGAGAGGGCTAACAGCTAACTCCCCATGTTTCTCCTCAGGAGAGGGCTAACAGCTAACTCCTCATGTTTCTCCTCAGGAGAGGGCTAACAGCTAACTCCTCATGTTTCTCTATAGGAGAGGGCTAACAGCTAACTCCTCATGTTTCTCCTCAGGAGAGGGCTAACAGCTAACTCCCCATGTTTCTCCTCAGGAGAGGGCTAACAGCTAACTCCCCATGTTTCTCCTCAGGAGAGGGCTAACAGCTAACTCCTCATGTTTCTCCTCAGGAGAGGGCTAACAGCTAACTCCTCATGTTGCTCTATAGGAGAGGGCTAACAGCTAACTCCTCATGTTGCTCTATAGGAGAGGGCTAACAGCTAACTCCTCATGTTGCTCTATAGGAGAGGGCTAACAGCTAACTCCTCATGTTTCTCTATAGGAGAGGGCTAACAGCTAACTCCTCATGTTTCTCCTCAGGAGAGGGCTAACAGCTAACTCCTCATGTTTCTCCTCAGGAGAGGGCTAACAGCTAACTCCTCATGTTTCTCCTCAGGAGAGGGCTAACATCTAACTCCTCATGTTGCTCTATAGGAGAGGGCTAACAGCTAACTCCTCATGTTGCTCTATAGGAGAGGGCTAACAGCTAACTCCTCATGTTTCTCTATAGGAGAGGGCTAACAGCTAACTCCTCATGTTTCTCCTCAGGAGAGGGCTAACAGCTAACTCCTCATGTTTCTCCTCAGGAGAGGGCTAACAGCTAACTCCTCATGTTTCTCCTCAGGAGAGGGCTAACAGCTAACTCCTCATGTTGCTCTATAGGAGAGGGCTAACAGCTAACTCCTCATGTTTCTCCTCAGGAGAGGGCTAACAGCTAACTCCTCATGTTTCTCTATAGGAGAGGGCTAACAGCTAACTCCTCATGTTTCTCCTCAGGAGAGGGCTAACAGCTAACTCCCCATGTTTCTCCTCAGGAGAGGGCTAACAGCTAACTCCTCATGTTTCTCCTCAGGAGAGGGCTAACAGCTAACTCCTCATGTTTCTCTATAGGAGAGGGCTAACAGCTAACTCCTCATGTTTCTCCTCAGGAGAGGGCTAACAGCTAACTCCCCATGTTTCTCCTCAGGAGAGGGCTAACAGCTAACTCCCCATGTTTCTCCTCAGGAGAGGGCTAACAGCTAACTCCTCATGTTTCTCCTCAGGAGAGGGCTAACAGCTAACTCCTCATGTTGCTCTATAGGAGAGGGCTAACAGCTAACTCCTCATGTTGCTCTATAGGAGAGGGCTAACAGCTAACTCCTCATGTTTCTCTATAGGAGAGGGCTAACAGCTAACTCCTCATGTTGCTCTATAGGAGAGGGCTAACAGCTAACTCCTCATGTTGCTCTATAGGAGAGGGCTAACACAGCTAACTCCTCATGTTTCTCCTCAGGAGAGGGCTAACAGCTAACTCCTCATGTTGCTCTATAGGAGAGGGCTAACAGCTAACTCCTCATGTTGCTCTATAGGAGAGGGCTAACAGCTAACTCCTCATGTTTCTCCTCAGGAGAGGGCTAACAGCTAACTCCTCATGTTTCTCCTCAGGAGAGGGCTAACAGCTAACTCCTCATGTTGCTCTATAGGAGAGGGCTAACAGCTAACTCCTCATGTTGCTCTATAGGAGAGGGCTAACAGCTAACTCCCCATGTTTCTCTATAGGAGAGGGCTAACAGCTAACTCCTCATGTTTCTCCTCAGGAGAGGGCTAACAGCTAACTCCTCATGTTGCTCTATAGGAGAGGGCTAACAGCTAACTCCTCATGTTGCTCTATAGGAGAGGGCTAACAGCTAACTCCTCATGTTTCTCCTCAGGAGAGGGCTAACAGCTAACTCCTCATGTTTCTCCTCAGGAGAGGGCTAACAGCTAACTCCTCATGTTTCTCCTCAGGAGAGGGCTAACAGCTAACTCCTCATGTTGCTCTATAGGAGAGGGCTAACAGCTAACTCCTCATGTTGCTCTATAGGAGAGGGCTAACAGCTAACTCCTCATGTTTCTCTATGGGAGAGGGCTAACAGCTAACTCCTCATGTTTCTCCTCAGGAGAGGGCTAACAGCTAACTCCCCATGTTTCTCCTCAGGAGAGGGCTAACAGCTAACTCCTCATGTTTCTCTATAGGAGAGGGCTAACAGCTAACTCCTCATGTTGCTCTATAGGAGAGGGCTAACAGCTAACTCCTCATGTTTCTCTATAGGAGAGGGCTAACAGCTAACTCCTCATGTTTCTCCTCAGGAGAGGGCTAACAGCTAACTCCTCATGTTTCCCTATAGGAGAGGGCTAACAGCTAACTCCTCATGTTTCTCCTCAGGAGAGGGCTAACGTCTGCAGGTACTTTGAGCCCCAGTCCGGTCTGTGGCTGCTCCTCCCACTGCAGTGGGAGATGAACATGGACTTTGCTAAAGAAAGACTGAAGCGTGTCATGGTAGGTCTTCATCTCCATCACCTAGCACCACCTGTACACTCCTAACATCACCTGTACACTCCTAGCATCACCTAGCATCACCTGTACACTCCTAGCATCACCTGTACACTCCTAGCATCACCTAGCACCACCTGTACACTCCTAGCATCACCTAGCATCACCTGTACACTCCTAGCATCACCTAGCACCACCTGTACACTCCTAGCATCACCTAGCACCACCTGTACACTCCTAGCATCACCTAGCATCACCTGTACACTCCTAGCATCACCTAGCATCACCTGTACACTCCTAGCATCACCTAGCATCACCTGTACACTCCTAGCATCACCTGTACACTCCTAGCATCACCTAGCATCACCTGTACACTCCTAGCATCACCTAGCATCACCTGTACACTCCTAGCATCACCTAGCATCACCTGTACACTCCTAGCATCACCTAGCATCACCTGTACACTCCTAGCATCACCTAGCATCACCTAGCACCACCTGTACACTCCTAGCATCACCTAGCATCACCTGTACACTCCTAGCATCACCTAGCATCACCTAGCACCACCTGTACACTCCTAGCATCACCTAGCATCACCTGTACACTCCTAGCATCACCTGTACACTCCTAGCATCACCTAGCATCACCTAGCATCACCTAGCATCACCTAGCATCACCTAGCATCACCTGTACACTCCTAGCATCACCTAGCACCACCTGTACACTCCTAGCATCACCTAGCACCACCTGTACACTCCTAGCATCACCTAGCACCACCTGTACACTCCTAGCATCACCTAGCACCACCTAGCATCACCTAGCATCACCTAGCATCACCTAGCATCACTTAGCATCACCTAGCATCACTTAGCATCACCTAGCATCACCTAGCACCACCTGTACACTCCTAGCATCACCTAGCATCACCTGTACACTCCTAGCATCACCTAGCATCACCTGTACACTCCTAGCATCACCTGTACACTCCTAGCATCACCTAGCATCACCTGTACACTCCTAGCATCACCTAGCATCACCTGTACACTCCTAGCATCACCTAGCATCACTTGTACACTCCTAGCATCACCTAGCATCACCTGTACACTCCTAGCATCACCTAGCATCACCTGTACACTCCTAGCATCACCTAGCATCACCTGTTCACTCCTAGCATCACCTAGCATCACCTGTACACTCCTAGCATCACCTAGCATCACCTGTACACTCCTAGCATCACCTGTACACTCCTAGCATCACCTAGCATCACCTGTACACTCCTAGCATCACCTAGCATCACCTGTACACTCCTAGCACCACCCGTACACTCCTAGCATCACCAGTACACTCCTAGCATCACCTAGCACCACCTGTACACTCCTGGCACCACCTGTACACTCCTAGCATCACCTAGCATCACCTGTACACTCCTAGCATCACCTAGCATCACCTGTACACTCCTAGCATCACCTAGCATCACCTGTACACTCCTAGCATCACCTAGCATCACCTGTTCACTCCTAGCATCACCTAGCATCACCTGTACACTCCTAGCATCACCTAGCATCACCTGTACACTCCTAGCATCACCTAGCATCACCTGTACACTCCTAGCATCACCTGTACACTCCTAGCATCACCTGTACAATCCTAGCATCACCTAGCATCACCAGTACACTCCTAGCATCACTTGTACACTCCTAGCATCACCTGTACACTCCTAGCATCACCTGTACACTCCTAGCATCACTTGTACACTCCTAGCATCACCTGTACACTCCTAGCATCACCTAGCATCACCTAGCATCACCTGTACCCTCCTAGCATCACCTGTACTGGCGGTTCTGTGTGCAGGCTGCTCTGCCGGGTCTGCTGGACCAGAAGGAGATCCTGGCGGCTCTGCGGCAGTGTAGCTATGACCCTGAGGAGGTGATCTCCGTCTACCTCAGCATGTTTGGAGACCTGGTCCTCCAGCGGCCGGCGCCCAGCGGGGAGCCGGGCCACGCGGAGCTGCACTCCCTCAGGTCTCCACATATCAATGATCTTGTGTGGGGCTTGGACATCAGAGTGCATCATGGGATTTGTTGTTGTTGATACTCTCTCTGGACTCCAGAGAGTTGTAGTTCTGTAAAATCCTGGCTTGGCCTGGCTTGATGTGCTGGTCCTCCCTCCCTCAGCAGGGCCCTGCAGGACAAGGAGCGCGAGGTCCAGGACCTCCGGCAGCAGCTCCAGCTCCAGCAGCAGGAGGTGCGGTCCGTCTCCCAGAAGAACGACTCGCTGACCCGGGAGGTGCGCTACCTCTCAGACGTGGTCCAGGTGCTGAACCGCCAGCTGGCCCAGCTGGAGGCCGAGCACCACGACGCCCGCCGGAAGATTCGCTCCCTCCTGGCTCCTCCCCGTCCGACCCCCCCGCCGCCGCGCCCCGCCCTGCCCCCTCCCCCGCCCCCCGCCGCCGCCGCCGCCGCCGCCGCCACCGCACCCCCCCTAGACCACGCCCAGCTCCTCCGGCTCCACGGCCAGACCCGGGAGCTGAGGGTGGGCAGCCGGACCCTGGCCTCCACGGTGCGGCACCTCCTGGGGGAGGTGGGGGAGGTGCTGGGGGAAGTGGGGGCCGCCGTGGGCCGGTTGGGCCGACGGGAGGAGGAGGCGAGGGCGGATCTGGAGGAGGTGCGGGCGCTCTACAGGAAGGAGGCGATGGAGAGGAGGAGCCTGTACAACAAGCTGCAGGAGGTGCAGGGGAACGTCAGGGTGATGTGTCGCTGCAGGGGAGGCGGGGCCTCCTGCTGCGTGGAGGTCCCCTCGGACCAGGAGGTGCTGGTGCTCCAGAGAGGAACCAAGAAGAGGTTCCACTTTGACAAGGTCTTCCCTCCGAGTGCCTCACAGGTACACACACACACACACACACACACACACACACACACACACACATAACAGTGATATGTAATGTGATATCAGTGATATTGAGGTGTGTGTTGGGGTGCAGGAGGCGGTGTTTGCCGGGACGCTGCCCCTCATCACCAGCTGTGTGGACGGCTACAACGTCTGCATCCTGGCCTACGGACAGACCGGCTCCGGGAAGTCCTACACCATGATGGGGACCAGGGACCAGCCGGGAGTCAACATCAGGTAGGAGGGTTCCGGGTTCAATACCCGATGTCCACAGTCTACCTGTATAGCAGGTACACCTGTAGGCGTCCTACAGGTGTACCTGCTCCTTAATGACATGTATCTGAATTCACTGTAAGTCCCTGTGGATTAAAGTCTTCCTTAGTCTCAGCAGGTAGGGGTTAGACAGTACAGAGACAGGTCATTAAGGAGCAGGTAGGGGTTAGACAGTACAGAGACAGGTCATTAAGGAGCAGGTAGGGGTTAGACAGTACAGAGACAGGTCATTAAGGAGCAGGTAGGGGTTAGACAGTACAGAGACGGGTCATTAAGGAGCAGGTAGGGGTTAGACAGTACAGATACAGGTCATTAAGGAGCAGATAGGGGTTAGACAGTACAGAGACAGGTCATTAAGGAGCAGGTAGGGGTTAGACAGTACAGAGACAGGTCATTAAGGAGCAGGTAGGGGTTAGACAGTACAGAGACAGGCCACACATACAACCCCCAAACCCTAAACCCTCTGAAGCACTTTAGGAGAAACTCCCCAAAGCCAGAGGGAGAGACGAGGGCCGGTGTCGCCGCTCCTTTAAGAGAGACAGGTGACTACAGAGCAGGGGTCCCATGTCCAGGTGTGATGAGGAGCTCAGAGGGCTAATCGTCTGACTATTATGGGATAGACTGCCAACAGAACATGGATAATTAAACAGTCACAACAACAGGATCAGTTTACAGGCAGAGCTCCAGTTCCCAACACAGTCTACTGTTACCACCGTGTGTGTGTGTGTGTGTGTGTGTGTGTGTGTGTGTGTGTGTGTGTGTGTGTGTGTGTGTGTGTGTGTGTGTAGGTCCATACAAGAACTGCTGCACATGTGTACAGAACAACAGAGCATCTCGTATTCACTGAAGGTGAGACGAAAAGGTTTCATGACAAAACACATCTTCTGTGTATTTACCTGAACTCACATCTCCTCTCTCCCTCCCTCCCTCTCTCTCTCTCTCTCTCTCTCTCTCTCTCTCCCTCCCTCTCTGTCTCTCTGTCTCTCTCTCCCCTCCCTCCCTCTCTCTCTCTCTCTCTCTGTCTCTCTCTCTCTCTCTCCCTCCCCCTCTCTCTCTCTCTCTCTCTCTCTCTCTCTCTCTCTCTCTCTCTCTCTCTCTCTCTCTACTAACTTATATATTATAGTTTATATAACTTATATATTATAGCTTATAACTTATATATTATAGTTTATATAACTTATATATTATAGTTTATATAACATGTATATTATAGTTTATATAACTTATATATTATAGTTTATATAACATGTATATTATAGTTTATATAACTTATATATTATAGTTTATATAACTTGTATATTATAGTTTATATAACTTGTATATTATAGTTTATATAACTTGTATATTATAGTTTATATAACTTATATATTATAGTTTATATAACTTATATATTATAGTTTATATAAATTATATATTATAGTTTATATAACTTATATATTATAGTTTATATAACTTATATATTATAGTTTATATAACGTATATATTATAGTTTATATTACTTATATATTATAGCTTATATATTATAGTTTATATAACTTATATTATAGTTTATATAACGTATATATTATAGTTTATATAACTTATATATTATAGCTTATATATTATAGTTTATATAACGTATATTATAGTTTATATAACGTATATATTATAGTTTATATAACATATAGTATAGTTTATATAATGTATATATTATAGTTTATATAACGTATCTATTATAGCTTATAACTTATATATTATAGTTTATATAACTTATATATTATAGTTTATATAACATGTATATTATAGTTTATATAACTTATATATTATAGTTTATATAACTTGTATATTATAGTTTATATAACGTGTATATTATAGTTTATATAACTTATATATTATAGTTTATATAACTTGTATATTATAGTTTATATAACGTGTATATTATAGTTTATATAACTTATATAGTATAGTTTATATAATGTATATATTATAGTTTATATAACTTATATATTATAGTTTATATAACTTGTATATTATAGTTTATATAACTTGTATATTATAGTTTATATAACGTGTATATTATAGTTTATATAACTTGTATATATTATAGCTTAACTAACTCTCCCCATCAGGTGTCCATGTTGGAGATCTACAACGACAGCCTCAACGACCTGCTGGCCAAGAAGAACCGGACCGCACCGCCGCTGGAGATTCGGGCCCAGGGCCGCGGCTGTGTCCGTCCCGGGTCTCACCCAGGTCCCCGTCCAGACCCAGGACGACATCATCATCGCCATGGAGACGGGCGAAAAGAACAGAAAGATCGCCTCTACCAAGATGAACATAGAGAGGTAGGTCACTGGTCATATTGTCTTCCTGAAACACAGTGGACTGTACCAACTGTGACAGTGGTAGGGGGGAGTGTCTAGCCAGATGTATGTGGATGGATCAGCCTCCCAGTTGGTACAGTCCACTGGTAGGCTGGTCTATCTATCCTACCAGTTGGTACAGTCCACTGGTCGGCCGGTCTAACCTACCAGTTGGTACAGTCCACTGGTAGGTTCATCTGTGATGTGTGATGTCACACCTGGTGCCTGTGCCTTTATATAACGGAGGATCTGACGTCCCCAGCTCCAGGTCTCACCTGGTCCTGACGCTGACGGTGGAGGGGGTGGACCGGGTCTCCGGGGTGACCTCTCTGGGAACGTTGACCCTGTGTGACCTGGCCGGCTCTGAGCGCATCTCCAAGACGGAGGCGAAGGGCGAGAGGCTGGTGGAGGCGGCGGCCATCAACAAGTCTCTGACCGCTCTGGGACAGGTGAGGGTCTGGAAGGGTCCACCTGCTGGGGGGACCTCTGCAACCTGATCACCCTGCACTACAATCTCACTATAGAGCATTATAATCTTAGACAGTATAATCTCAGACAGTATGCTGTAAGTAAGGGGTAAAGTACAGTGAGCTGGTCATGATGTAACAAAATATGATTTTATTGATTTAAAATGATTTTATTGCTTCCACTAAAAGAAGTTGGAAATGGCGTCGATAGCAGCGGTCTGCTATTCAGAAATAACAGACCGCACGATGTCGTAGTTTACCAATCAGATCGAGGATCCAAACCCTCTAACCTGAGAGACCTCTAACCTCTAACCTGAGAGACCTCTAACCTGAGAGCCCTCTAACCTGAGAGACCTCTAACCTGAGAGCCCTCTAACCTGAGAGACCTCTAACCTGACAGAGACCTCTAACCTGAGAGCCCTCTAACCTGAGAGACCTCTAACCTGAGAGCCCTCTAACCTGAGAGACCTCTAACCTGAGAGCCCTCTAACCTGAGAGACCTCTAATCTGACAGAGACCTCTAACCTGAGAGACCTCTAACCTGAGAGACCTCTAACCTGAGAGAGACCTCTAACCTGAGAGCCCTCTAACCTCTAACCTGAGAGACCTCTAATCTGAGAGAGACCTCTAACCTGAGAGAGACCTCTAACCTGAGAGCCCTCTAACCTCTAACCTGAGAGACCTCTAACCTCTGTGTTGTCCTGCAGGTGTTCAGCGCTCTGAGGTGCAACGCTCTGCATGTTCCCTTCAGAAACTCAAAACTCACCCACCTCCTGCAGCCCTGCCTCAGCGGAGACGCCAAGGTGCACCTGCACAGACCACACCCACCTGCACAGACCACACCCACCTGCATAGACCACACCCACCTGCATAGACCACACCCACCTGTATAGACCACACCCCATACATAGACCACGCCGACCTACATAGACCCCAATTACCTACATAGACCACACCCACCTGCATAGACCACACCCCATACATAGACCACACCCACCTGCATAGACCACACCCCATATATAGACCACACCCACCTGCATAGACCACACCCCATACATAGACCACTCCCACCTTCATAGACCACAACTACCTGCATAGACCACACCCACCTGTACAGACCACACCCACCTGCATAGACCACACCCACTTTTGCACACGGCCTCCAGGTGTAAAATGGCGCCCTGTCCCCCTGCAGTGCTGCGTGTTGGTCACGCTGAGCCCCGACCCCGGCGACCTCGCCGAGACCCTCAGCACGCTGCAGTACGGCGCCTCCATCCAGCAGGTGGCGCTGGGCAAGGCTGCCAGGAACCCGGCCCCAGCCAAGAAGAACCCCTGACCCGCGCCACCGTAGACCCGCGCCACCGTAGACCCAAGGAGACCTAATGGCTGTTTTGTGAGGTTTCATATTGGATTTTTTTTTGTCATCCCAATCTATCTGTGACTTTATCTATTTATAGAATCTATAAATATTACATTAGCAAAACAAAATAAAAGAGTTGGTGTTACACTGAAGCCCTTCTTTATTGCTTTTATAGACGGCATCAAGACGCAGCTAGGAGGCTAACAGGCTAACAGGCTAGCAGGCTAACAGGCTAACAGGCTAGCCTTTATGTGCATACATATACTTTTACACTTCACCATTTTCTTTAACACACGCACGCACACACACACACACACACACACACACACACACACACACACACACACACACACACACACACACACACACACACACACACACACACACACACACACACACACACACACACACAGTTCCCCTCCATCCCTCCCTCCAAATGTCTTTGAGTCCACTGTTAGGACCACCTGGTTCTGGTTAGGACCGCCTGGGGGCTCTGGTTAGGACCACCTGGTTCTAGTTAGAGGAGGGTTGGGGTTCTTCAGCAGCTGGTTGAGGACGCTGGTCTGTCTCAGGGCCTGAAGGTCTGAGATGTCCTCTGCGATGACGGGGACATTCCTGTGGTCTGCTGGCCCCTCCCCCTCCCCCTCCTCCTCCTCGCTGTCCGACAGCACGCAGAGCAGCCCATCGTTCTCGTAGGTGGGGAAGAAATACCTGCAGACGCGGCAAGAGAAGACACCGTCAGTTCAGTCTATATGTGCCTTTGGGTCGAGTTCTGCAGAACTCTAATGTAGACTATCACAGTTATGCAGATGACATGCAGATATACATAGCACTGTCCTCAGATGACTACAGTCCAATAGTCATTGTGTCACTGTTTAGAGCAAGTAACAAATTGGATGAACCAAAATGTCCTTTAATTAAATCAGGACAAAACTGAGGTAATTGTTTTTGGCAACAAAGAGAAGAGGACTGCCGTCAGTAAACATCTCGAGTCACTCGCTCTAAAAACTAGGGACCAAGTCAGAAACCTTGGCGTGCTGATAGACTCAGATTTGACCTTCAGCAGTCATATCAAATCCATCACCAAAACAGCCTTCTATCATCTTAAGAACATATCCAGAGTGAAGGGTTTTATGTCTCAAACAGACCAGGAGAAGTTGATTCATGCTTTCATCTCCAGTAGACTCGACTACTGTAACGGTCTTCTGACTGGACTCCCACAAAAAAGCATTAAACAGCTGCAGCTCATTCAGAATGCTGCAGCTCGAGTTTTAACCAGAACAAAGAGATCAGAGCACATTACTCCTAAAGTCTATACACTGGCTCCCAGTCAGCTATAGAATAGACTTTAAAGTTCTGCTACTGGTCTACAAATCACTGAATGGTTCAGGTCCAGAATACATGAGTGACATCTTAGTAGAATACAAACCCAGTAGGGCTCTGAGATCTACTGACTCAGGTCAGATAGTGGAGCCCAGAGTTCAAACTAAACATGGTGAAGCAGCGTTTAGCTGTTATGCTGCACAAAACTGGAACAAACTACCAGCTGAACTGAAATCAGCCCAACTGGAACAAACTACCAGCTGAACTGAAATCAGCCCCAACTGGAACAAACTACCAGCTGAACTGAAATCAGCCCAACTGGAACAAACTACCAGCTGAACTGAAATCAGCCCAACTGGAACAAACTACCAGCTGAACTGAAATCAGCCCAACTGGAACAAACTACCAGCTGAACTGAAATCAGCCCAACTGGAACAAACTACCAGCTGAACTGAAATCAGCCCCAACTGGAACAAACTACCAGCTGAACTGAAATCAGCCCCAACTGGAACAAACTACCAGCTGAACTGAAATCAGCCCCAACTGGAACAAACTACCAGCTGAACTGACATCAGCCCCAACTGGAACAAACTACCAGCTGAACTGAAATCAGCCCCAACTGGAACAAACTACCAGCTGAACTGAAATCAGCCCCAACTGTGAACAAACTACCAGCTGAACTGAAATCAGCCCCAACTGTGAACATTGTGGTCTTACTGGGGCTGGTCCCACACGGACAGCGCCGGCAGCTGCATCACATGACCGGCGGCCATGATGTGTTGGAGGACCTCCTCTTTGGAGCCAAACTTCTCCTGGCAACCATAGCAACGGCACTGGTGGAGCTCCCGGCGGATGTAGTTGACCAGCTTCACCTGCTGGTAGAACTTGAGATCTGAAGGAAAGCAAAGCGGTCAGTGGACTGGAAGGACACAGCAGCACTGACCCGACTGATACTGAACCCAACAGAACCACTAACTTACTGAGCTGCGTCTTCAGCTGGTGGAGATGGAAACCGTGGACCTCCTGGACACAACACACACTCAACAAGTCAGTCCTCCTCACAGGTACACAGGTGTGTGTGTGTGTGTGTGTGTGTGTGTGTGTGTGTGTGTGTGTGTGTACCTGCATGTGTGAGTACATCTTGTCCATGGTCTCTGACTGCTGCTCACAGAACAGACACACAGCACACACAGGGTGGGCCTGCCAGTCGGACCAATCGCTGCGGAGAACACAAACAAGTTTTACTTCACTTACTGTTATGTTAAACTCATTTAACTTCCTGTTCCTGTCGCGTCGTTTCCGTGTCGATTGTTGCACAACAAGCGCTATATAAACAAAGTTTCATCTGATTGCTTGAATCCGACCGCCAACCGCCGTTACGACCTACTCATCGTTGTCCACCATCTCGCGGTCGTCCTCAGACTGCACCTCCTCCCAGCTCTTCCCCATCTCCTACACACACACACACACACACACACACACACACACACACACACACACACACACACACACACACACACACACACACACACACACACACACACACACACACACACACACACGATTAGCCATTACAAGCCACTTTGGAGTCATTAGTGTCCACCCAGATGCATGATGGGTAAATCCCCCTACCAGCCTACCAGTGGTCCGGTCCTCTCAGTTTGTTTCCTCTTATATCTCAGACACAACACTGAGAGGAGAACTGACCAGGTGAGAGGAGAACTGACCAGGTGAGAGGAGAACTGACCAGGTGAGAGAAGAACTGACCAGGTGGGAGGAGAACTGACCAGGTGAGAGAAGAACTGACCAGGTGGGAGGAGAACTGACCAGGTGAGAGGAGAACTGACCAGGTGAGAGGAGAACTGACCAGGTGGGAGGAGAACTGACCAGGTGAGAGGAGAACTGACCAGGTGGGAGGAGAACTGACCAGGTGAGAGGAGAACTGACCAGGTGGGAGGAGAACTGACCAGGTGGGAGGAGAACTGACCAGGTGAGAGGAGAACTGACCAGGTGAGAGGAGAACTGACCAGGTGAGAGGAGAACTGACCAGGTAGTTGATGACGTAGAAACGGTCGTATTCGTGGTTTTTGGCGTTGATTCGGCGGTGGGACTTCTTCCTCATGTGGTCTTTCAGTGTGGTCTTGTCCCGGAACGGCTTCTCGCAGTACAGACACTGGAGACTGACAGAGGAACACAACTAGCACTACAGTACAGACACTACAGACAGGCAGTGTAGACAGGAACAGGCTAGAAGCAGACAGGTAGTGGAGACAGACAGGTAGTGGAGACAGAGGAACAGGCTAGAAGCAGACAGGTAGTGGAGACAGACAGGTAGTGGAGACAGACAGGTAGTGGAGACAGAGGAACAGGCTAGAAGCAGACAGGTAGTGGAGACAGACAGGTAGTGTAGACAGAGGAACAGGCTAGAAGCAGACAGGTAGTGCAGACAGACAGGTAGTGGAGACAGAGGAACAGGCTAGAAGCAGACAGGTAGTGCAGACAGACAGGTAGTGGAGACAGAGGAACAGGCTAGAAGCAGACAGGTAGTGGAGACAGACAGGTAGTGTAGACAGACAGGTAGTGGAGACAGAGGAACAGGCTAGAAGCAGACAGGTAGTGGAGACAGACAGGTAGTGTAGACAGAGGAACAGGCTAGAAGCAGACAGGTAGTGGAGACAGACAGGTAGTGGAGACAGACAGGAAGTGCAGACAGATAGGTAGTGGAGACAGACAGGTAGTGGAGACAGACAGGAAGTGGAGACAGACAGGTATATGCTCACCTGTCCAGCTTCCTCTGCAGGAGGTCGAGGAACTGTGTGCAGTAGACGATGTTGTCCGGCAGCCCCACGCTGAACGAGTGCTCCCTGGCCATGTGGTTCAGCAGAGACGCCCTGCAGACCAATCAAACGCACCTACGATGACATCACCACCATGGTGACATCACAACAATGGTGACATCACAACCATGGTGACATCACAACAATGACAACCCTGCTGTGTGTGTGTGTGTGTGTACCTGTTCCCAGTGAACTCCTCGCTACAGAACATACACACACGATGGAAACTTGTGTCGTTCCTCTCCCTCTCCTGCTGGTCCAGAGTCTCCTCCTACACACACACACACACACACACACACACACACACACACACACACACACACACACACACACACACACACACACACACACACACACACACACACACACACACACACACACACACACAAAATGTGTGTAGCCAACGATTTTATCCAAATTGACTTGCTGGCTGATTTTTTTTTGTCATAAGGTAAGGAGCAGGTAGGAGGAGTAAGGAGCAGGTAGGAGTAAGGAGCAGGTAGGAGGAGTAAGGAGCAGGTAGGAGGAGTAAGGAGCAGGTAGGAGTAGTAAAGAGAAGGTAGGAGTAAGGAGCAGGTAGGAGGAGTAAGGAGCAGGTGGGAGGAGTAAGGAGCAGGTAGGAGGAGTAAAGAGAAGGTAGGAGTAAGGAGCAGGTAGGAGGCATAAGGAGCAGGTAGGAGGAGTAAGGAGCAGGTAGGAGGAGTAAGGAGCAGGTAGGAGTAAGGAGCAGGTAGGAGTAAGGAGCGGGTAGAAGGAGTAAGGAGCAGGTAGCAGTACAGAGCAGGTGGGAGGAGTAAGGAGCAGGTAGGAGGCGTAAGGAGCAGGTAGGAGGAGTAAGGAGCAGGTAGGAGGAGTAAGGAGAAGGTAGGAGTAAGGAGCAGGTAGGAGGAGTAAGGAGCAGGTAGGAGTAAGGAGCAGGTAGGAGTAAGGAGCAGGTAGGAGGAGTAAGGAGCAGGTAGGAGTAAGGAGCAGGTAGGAGGAGTAAGGAGCAGTTAGGAGTAAGGAGCAGGTAGGAGGAGTAAGGAGCAGGTAGGAGGAGTAAGGAGCAGTTAGGAGTAAGGAGCAGGTAGGAGTAAGGAGCAGGTAGGAGGAGTAAGGAGCAGGTAGGAGTAAGGAGCAGGTAGGAGGAGTAAGGAGCAGGTGGGAGGAGTAAGGAGCAGGTAGGAGGAGTAAGGAGCAGGTGGGAGGAGTAAGGAGCAGGTGGGAGTAGGGAATCTGTGTGGCTGTGGTTTAGTGCCTTGCTCTGCCTGCTGGGCAGCAGTGAACAGGTGCATTGTGGGATGGGTGGACTCACCAGTCTCCTCTGCTGAAGCTGTTCTCTGAGCAGCCGGTCTTCAGGAAGTACGTCACACAACAGGAAGTAGAACTCTTGTTTCTCTACGAACACACGCCCACCATCAGAAGTCAAGACAACTTCATTAGTCTTAATCACAGCGCCAGTCTCAAAGGACAACATGATAGGACCCCAAGTCCTCTACCTAAGCAGAAACCGTGAGCAGGAGCCCAGAAGAGGATCCGTCCTTCTGGGGACGCTCAGGTGCCAAAACAGACATAATGGAAGGATAACAGTGGAACAGGGCTTCTAGAAACGTTCTGGTTGGTGTAAGGCTGTTTAACGTTAGGCTGTCTACTCCAGTAAGGCGGTGTTGAGGTCTGTCTTACCGACTGGGCCCTCAGAGTTGGTCTTGATGACGCTGCAGTACTCTGTAATGGGCTGGTCCAGGAATCTGCCCTTCCAGTAGGACATGTACCTGAGGAGGACACACCTGAGTTACACACACCACTGTGTACTGAGGGAGGAGGTAGAGCCGCCTACTGGGGTTTGAACCCAGAACCTTCCCCACTAGACTGTCCTGCACACCCCCTATATTACGGAGGGCTGGGTCACATGTGGGGCTGGTCAGGGGTCAGGGTTCAGGGGTCATACTTGGGACCGGTCAGGGTTCAGGGGTCAGGTGTCATACTTGGGGCTGGTCAGGTGTCAGAGTTCAGGGGTCATACTTGGGGCTGGTCAGGGGTCAGGGGTCATACTTGGGGCTGGTCAGGGGTCATACTTGGGGCTGGTCAGGGGTCAGGGGTCATACTTGGGGCTGGTCAGGGGTCAGGGGTCATACTTGGGGCTGGTCAGGGGTCAGGGGTCAGGGTCATACTTCGGCAGGTCGGCGATCAGTTTGACATCAGCCACCACCATCTTGTGGTCCAGCAGGAGGTGCTTCAGGAGCCGGTCCGTTTCCGACAGCGGGGCCGTCTGGGGACACAGCGGACAGACCAGCGCCTCGTCCCCGGGACCCGGGTCGGTCCCGCCGGGACCCCGGTCCAGTGGACCCCCTGGCGGCTCCTCCTCCGGGAAGCACAGCGCCTCCACAATACTGTCTCCATGTCTGACTGCAGGGGACACAAGTCAACAGATATATCTATTATCTATATATCTATATATCTATTATCTATCTATCTATATATCTATTATCTATCTATCTATCTATCTATCTATCTATATATATATATATATATATATATATATATATATATATATATATATATATATATATGTATATATGAGAGTTATAAACACTACAGACGGATATATATATGATATATATATATGAGTTATAATTTACAACTCATATATATATATCATATATATATATATCCGTCTGTAGTGTTTATAACTTATAAACACTACAGACGGATATATATATATATATATATATATATATATATATATATATATATATATATATATATATATATATATATATATATATATATGAGTTATAATCACTACAGCCGGATATATATGAGAGTTATAAACACTACAGACGGATATATATATATATGATATATATGATATATAAATTATATATAAATGATATATATGATATATAAATGATATAAATATGATATAAATGATATAAATATGATATATATGATATATATATGATAAGTTATAATCACCACCACGGACCGTCGGCACCAGCAGCACAGGCCGCCATGTTCTGTGTGACGTAGGCAAAACAGAGAGAATGGTCCAATCAAAAGCCACGCAAAAACCACGTGGTACAGCTATAAAGAGGCTCGCGGGGGGAGTCATCTAGGAGCAAACTTTAATTACATTCTTCTTTAGACGGCGTTCAAATGTGTTGAACCAGGTTTGTGTTGAATTACCGGACCGGTCCAGACCATAAACTGTATATAAAGATATATATACAGTATACTACTATAACCCGTCTTTTATAGTTTAATGTCCAGACCAACAAACTAAACGAACCGAACTTAACGGCTTTAGGACCCGCGACGACGGCAGCCGTGACGTAGGCAAGAACCCGGAAGTGGAGTTTCTGGTGAACATGCTGGTCTTAGTTCACTAGAGGACATCAGCTGGTTTTAGTTAACTAGAGGACATCAGCTGGTCTTAGTTAACTAGAGGACATCAGCTGGTTTTAGTTAACTAGAGGACATCAGCTGGGCTTAGTTAAATAGAGGACATCAGTGGACGTTCAGGACTCAGTAAGTAAAGCTTCATGGTTGAAGTGAGTCTGCTGGGGACAGAGGATGTAGAGGACTACAGACAACTAGCTGTAGTTAGTCATTAGTTATAGCTATAGTTATAACGTAGAGGACTACAGACAACTAGCTGTAGTTAGTCATTAGTTATAGCTATAGTTATAACGTAGAGGACTACAGACAACTAGCTGTAGTTAGTCATTAGTTATAGCTATAGTTATAACGTAGAGGACTACAGACAACTAGCTGTAGTTAGTCATTAGTTATAGTTATAGTTATAACGTAGAGGACTACAGACAACTAGCTGTAGTTAGTCATTAGTTATAGCTATAGTTATAACGTAGAGGACTACAGACAACTAGCTGTAGTTAGTCATTAGTTATAGTTATAACGTAGTGGACTACAGACAACTAGCTGTAGTTATGGTTATAGTTATAGTTAGTCTATATTTATATCTATATCTATAGTTATAGTTAGTCTATAGTTAGTCATTAGTTATAGCTATAGTTATAGTTAGTCTATAGTTATAGTTAGTCTATGGTTATATATACATATCTATAGTTATAGTTAGTCTATATTTATATATATAGTTATAGTTAGTCTATAGTTATAGTTATATCTATGGTTATAGTCAGGGGTGCACATAACTTTTTTAGTGAGTTACTCATTTGAGTACCAGGAGATGGTGTTCGGTACGCACTCCACACGTAGCGTCGTTTCGATAATGATAAAGGCGATTCCACCGCGGGTGGAGTTGTTGACGGGGGGGGGGGGGGGGGGGGGGGGGTGGCGGGGCGGCGGCGGGAGGGCTTGGGGGTGGCGGCGGGGGTCCAGTCCGTCACTGCCACGGAGCGAGTAACGGATGTCTCACAGTACGGATGAGCACGGATGTCTCACAGTAACGGACGTTGCGATCAGCTGATTTTGCGCAGTTCTCCAGTGTGCGCGCGGTGCACAGAGCACACAGCGCTGCGGCTCCGTTTGCCTTTTTTTGCAGGTGGGGAAACGCAGAAGTAGTACAAGATACACGTGTAGTTTTATTTTGATGACCTGATGGTGAGTTACGCAAAAGCGCTGTAGTGGCACAAGTGACGTTACGCATCGCTGATTATGGGCGCGCATGCGTACTTGCGTACCAGTTATGTGCACCCCTGGTTATAGTTATAGTTAGTCTATATTTATATTAATATAGTTATAGACTATATAATAACTACGTCCCTGTGTCCAGAGAGAGGGGTTGGTCCGAGCGGTTCTATAGTTAGTATATAGTTAGTTATAGCTATGGTTATAGTTATAGTTAGTCTATATTTATATCTATATAATAACTACGTCCCTGTGTCCAGAGGGAGGTTTTGGTCCGAGCGGTTCTATAGTTAGTATATAGTTAGTTATATCTATAGTTATAGTTAGTCTATAGTTATATTTATATATCTATAGTTATAGTATAGTTAGTCTATAGTTATATTTATATATTTATAGACTATAATAACGTCCCTGTGTCCAGAGGGAGGTTTTGGTCCGAGCGGTTCTATAGTTAGTATATAGTTAGTTATATCTATAGTTATAGTTAGTCTATAGTTATATTTATATATCTATAGTTATAGTATAGTTAGTCTATAGTTATATTTATATATTTATAGACTATAATAACGTCCCTGTGTCCAGAGGGAGGTGTCGGTCCGAGCGGTTCCGTGTGTGTCCACCAGATGGCGCAGCGGGCGGGTCGGCTGTACCTGCGGGCGTTCGTCGGCGGGTTCTTCGTGGCGGTTCCGGTCACCGTCACGGTCCTGGACCGCGTGGCCTACGTGGCCCGGGTGGAGGGGACCTCCATGCAGGTGGGGGTGCATTCATGACCCCGTGTGTGTGTGTGTGTGTGTGTGTGTGTGTGTGTGTGTGTGTGTGTGTGTGTGTGTGTGTGTGTGTGTGTACATACATGACCCCGTGTGTGTGTGTGTGTGTGTGTGTGTGTGTGTGTGTGTGTGTGTGTGTGTGTGTGTGTGTGTGTGTGTGTGTGTGTGTGTGTGTGTGTGTGTGTACATACATGACCCTGTGTGTGTGTGTGTGTGTGTGTACATTCATGACCCTGTGTGTGTGTGTGTGTGTGTGTGCGTGTGCGTGTGCGTGTGCGTGTGCGTGTGTGTGTGTGTGTGTAGCCCTTCCTGAACCCAGAGGGTGTGTCTGCGTGTGACGTGGTTCTGTTGAACCGCTGGCGTGTGAGGAACTACGAGGTGCAGCGCGGCGACATCGTCTCTGTGGTGTGAGTACTGGTCCTACTGGGAGTTAATCCATCTGGTCCTACTGGGAGTTAATTCATCTGGTCCTACTGGGAGTTAATCCATGTGGTCCTACTGGGAGTTAATCCATGTGGTCCTACTGGGAGTTAATTCATCTGGTCCTACTGGGAGTTAATCCATCTGGTCCTACTGGGAGTTAATCCATCTGGTCCTACTGGGAGTTAATTCATGTGGTCCTACTGGGAGTTAATTCATCTGGTCCTACTGGGAGTTAATCCATCTGGTCCTACTGGGAGTTAATTCATGTGGTCCTACTGGGAGTTAATTCATCTGGTCCTACTGGGAGTTAATTCATCTGGTCCTACTGGGAGTTAATCCATCTGGTCCTACTGGGAGTTAATCCATGTGGTCCTACTGGGAGTTAATTCATGTGGTCCTACTGGGAGTTAATTCATCTGGTCCTACTGGGAGTTAATTCATCTGGTCCTACTGGGAGTTAATCCATGTGGTTGTACTGGGAGTTCCTCTCAGACCTGTGGTCTCCATGAGGTCATAGGGTCCAGTAGACATGAAAGTCTGTGTTCTGTCTCCCAGGTCTCCTAAAAACCCTCAGCAGAAGATCATCAAACGGGTCATCGCCCTGGAGGGAGACTTCATCAGGTGAGACAAACACTCACCCTCACTCACCCCCACTCACCCTCACTCACCCTCACTCACCCCCACTCACCCTCACTCACACCCACTCACCCTCACTCACCCTCACTCACACCCACTCACCCTCACTCACACCCACTCACCCACACCCACTCACCCTCAATCACACCCACTCACCCTCACTCACACCCACTCACCCTCACTCACACCCACTCACCCTCACTCACTCACCCTCACTCACACCCACTCACCCTCACTCACACCCACTCACCCTCAGTCACTCACACCCACTCACCCTCAATCACACCCACTCACCCTCAGTCACACCCACTCACCCTCAGTCACACCCACTCACCCTCACTCACTCACACCCACTCACACTCACTCACACCCACTCACCCTCAGTCACACGACTGTGGCCACGCACAACTCCACCATAACATTTGCGGACGACATCACCGCTGGCCTGATCAGATGGTGATGAGTCGGCGCACAGGGAGGCGGTGGCAGAGCGTTGCCAGGACAACAACCTCTCTCTCAGCATCAGCATCAGGGGGGGGGGGGGGGGGGGCACCGCCCATCCAGACCAACGGGATCGTCGCTGAAAGTCAGCAGATTCATATCTGTGTTCATATCACAGAGACACAACACTGGCGTCGTGGTCAACACTGCCCAACACATCATAGGCTGGGATCTACTCCAGAAGATGTCTGAGGAAGGCCCAGAAGGTCATCAAGGACCCCAGAAGATCATCAAGGACCCCAGAAGGTCATCAAGGACCCCAGAAGACCATCAAGGACCCCAGAAGACCATCAAGGACCCCAGAAGGTCATCAAGGACCCCAGAGGATCATCAAGGACCCCAGAAGACCATCAAGGACCCCAGAAGACCATCAAGGACCCCAGAAGGTAATCAAGGACCCCAGAAGATCATCAAGGACCCCAGAAGACCATCAAGGATCCCAGAAGATCATCAAGGACCCCAGAAGGTCATCAAGGACCCCAGAAGACCATCAAGGACCCCAGAAGATCATCAAGGACCCCAGAAGATCATCAAGGACCCCATAAGGTCATCAAGGACCCCAGAAGATCATCAAGGACCCCAGAAGGTCATCAAGGACCTCAGAAGATCATCAAGGACCCCAGAAGGTCATCAAGGACCCCAGAAGATCATCAAGGACCCCAGAAGACCATCAAGGACCCCAGAAGACCATCAAGGACCCCAGAAGATCATCAAGGACCCCAGAGGATCATCAAGGACCCCAGAAGGTCATCAAGGACCCCAGAAGGTCATCAAGGACCCCAGAAGACCATCAAGGACCCCAGAAGATCATCAAGGACCCCAGAAGACCATCAAGGACCCCAGAGGATCATCAAGGACCCCAGAAGGTCATCAAGGACCCCAGAAGACCATCAAGGACCCCAGAAGATCATCAAGGACCCCAGAAGACCATCAAGGACCCCAGACACAGACAGGTCTCTCTACTCGGTACCGGAGCGTCCAGTCCCACACTAACGGACTCTGAAACGTCTTCTGCCTCCAAGCAGCAAGGACTGTGAACTTCCATATTCATATCTCTAGTGGATCTCCTTGCCTTGACATTGTACCAAATACTCACGCACTTATATTTGCATTATATTTGCATGAGCCGTATTTTGTTATTCGATACTCCTCTCTATCCTTTCTTCTCTTTCTGCATTGTTGTGTGGACCTCACAAACCAAACGTTTCTCTGTGCAGTCTCCACGTCTGCTGTGCATATAATAATAATAATAATAATAATAATAATAATAATAATAATAATAACAACCATTGGTTTGGACGTGTTGCAGGACGCTGAGTTATAAAAACCGCTACCTGCGCGTCCCTGATGGACACCTGTGGATCGAGGGAGACCACCGGGGACACAGCCTGGACAGCAACAGCTTTGGACCGGTACCGTCTGTCTCCCTGTCTGTAGTCCGTCTCCCTGTCTGTAGTCCGTCTCCGTCGGTCTGTCTGAGTGTCTGTCTGTCTGACCGTGTGTCTGTGTCTCCCCCCCCCCAGGTGTCTGTGGGTCTGCTCCATGGCCACGCCTCCCACATCATCTGGCCGCCCAATCGGTGGCAGCGGATCGAGCGCTCGCTTCCTGAGGACCGGGGACCCCTGCTGAGCGCGCACGCCGCCGAGGAGGAGGAGGGATGAAGAGGAGTTCTGATGAGGACTAAGAGAAGACGAGGAGCAGGAGGAGGAGGAGGGATGAAGAGGAGTTCTGATGAGGACTAAGGGAGGAGGAGGAGGAGGAGGAGGAGGAGATCATCTGGTGGATAGACTGAGATCTCCTTCTAAACGGTTCCTCCAGAGGCTGAACAGCTGAACTTCCTGTTCACCTCAACCGCTGCCGTTATGTAGGGGTGTCTATTATGGGATGTTTCCCTCCACCCATCCCCCTCCAGATCTCCAGCAGCAGGACCGGACTGTAACCATGGTTACCCTGAGGACCGGACCCCACGCACACCCTGCGCACGATCAGTTCCACATTTGGCGGCCTACTTGTAACCATGACAACCATTTTCAAACACTGGCCTCGTTTCTTAGAGTTCACATATTATTGTTATTTAACCGAACTATAGAAACTATCTTATTCCAGCATCTCAGCTGTCAAACTATCTTAATGAAGAACGGATTATGCTGCAATAAAAGATTACATAAATGTCGAATGGTTTTGGAAATGAATATTATAGTATTTATAGTGATGTCAGCCGCGCTGCTACACGGTCATATTTTTTTGCGGCACCGATGACGTACTTCCGACGGCCCGCCGTGACGTCACGAAGCATGGCGGCGGCGGCGGACCAGGAGCCGGTGCTGATCGGTCTGTGTGACGGACCGGCGGACCCGGAGCGGTACCCCTCGTCCTGGTGGGCCAGCAAGATCGGAGGCTCGGCGGACCGCCTCCCGGGGGGGTCGCGGCCGCGGCCGGACTGCGTCCTCTGCGGCGCGCCGCTGGTCCACGTGGTCCAGGTCTACTGTCCGCTGGGGGGGTCCCCCTACCACCGGACCCTGCACCTGTTCGCCTGCTCCCGGTCCGCCTGCTGCGGGGACCCGCGCGCCTGGAGGGTCTTCCGGTCCCAGGCCCTGGAGACGGAGGGGCGACCCGCAGGGGGGTCTGCGGGGTCTGGGGGGTCCGACCCGGCAACTCTGGCGGCGGCGACGGACTGGTGCGACGCCGCGGACGACTGGGGCGACGAGGAGGACCTCCCCCCTCAGGACGCGGGGGAGACCCGGAGTCCTCCCGGGACCCGGAGTCCCCCCGGGACCCCGGTGCTTCAGCTTACCTCGGAGGTGGACGTCAGCGACGGACTGCGGCGGCTCCGCCTGCGGGACCAGGTCCAGGTCCAGGAGGAGGTCCAGGACGCTCCGCTCCTCCTGGAGTTCTACATCAGCGTGGTGGAGGAGTCGCAGCTCCGCGGGGACCAGGACCAGGACCCGGAGGAGCAGCACGCCCAGCGGCTGCTCCGGGAGTACGAGAGCCGGGAGGGTCCGGTCCCGGTCCTGGACCAGGTCCCGGGCGGAGAGCAGTACGAGAAGAGCCGAGCCCGGCACGGAGACGCGGCGTTCCGCCGGTTCATGAAGCGGGTCTCCCCGTGTCCCCAGCAGGTCCTCCGGTACCGCCGGGACGGGGACCCGCTCTTCATCTCGGACCCGCCGGCGGACCTGGGGCAGCTGGTCCCGGTCTGCGGCGGCTGCGGGGGCCGCAGGACTTTTGAACTCCAGCTAATGCCGGCTCTGGTCGGACTCCTGCGACCCGGGGGACCCGCAGGACCCGGGGGACCAGGAGGACCCTCAGGACCAGGAGGACCCGGGGGACCCCCCTCGGACGTGGCACCGCTGGAGTTCGGGACGGTTCTGGTGTTCACCTGCAGGGGGAGCTGCTGGACTCCGGACTCTGGGGGGTCCCCGCGGGAGGAGTTCGCCTTCCTCCAGGAAGACCCGGACCAGCAGCTGTTTGTGACGATGTCCACAGCGGCCAATTAGAGCCGAGGTGGGCTCTCCCTCTGGGCCAATAGGAGGGCTCGTTGTAAGGAGCCTCTCTCTGGGCCAATAGGAGGGCTCGTTGTAAGGAGCCTCCCTCTCTGGGCCAATAGGAGGGCTCGTTGTAAGGAGCCTCCCTCTCTGGGCCAATAGGAGGGCTCGTTGTAAGGAGCCTCCCTCTCTGGGCCAATAGGAGGGCTCGTTGTAAGGAGCCTCCCTCTCTGGACCAATAGGAGGGCTCGTTGTAAGGAGCCTCCCTCTCTGGGCCAATAGGAGGGCTCGGTGGAGAGGCTGCGTGGCTGTTGAACATTGTGCAGTATTTTAATAAAGAAATTAATCATAACGTCTAAAAGTGTTAATTATTGGACTCCAACATTCTAATAAATATATTTAATAAGCGATTTATTTCAAAAGGAAGACATTTATTTATTATTATTAAAACAATACCCTGATAATAAAACCTCTTCTCAAAGTGAATACGCGTCTTCAGACCCATCACTAAGGCACTGAGGTCCATCCTGGACCTGGTGGTGTAAGACCAGCGGTCTGGAGACCTGGTGGTGTAAGGTGGTGGGGGACGTAAGGCCAGGAGTCTGGAGACCTGGTGGTGTAAGACCAGCGGTCTGGAGACCTGGTGGTGTAAGGTGGTGGGGGACGTAAGGCCAGGAGTCTGGAGACCTGGTGGTGTAAGGTGGTGGGGGACGTAAGGCCAGCGGTCTGGAGACCTGGTGGTGTAAGGTGGTGGGGGACGTAAGGCCAGGAGTCTGGAGACCTGGTGGTGGGTGGTGTAAGGCCAGCGGTCTGGAGACCTGGTGGTGGGTGGTGTAAGGCCAGCGGTCTGGAGACCTGGTGGTGGGTGGTGTAAGGCAAGCGGTCTGGAGACCTGGTGGTGTAAGACCAGCAGTCTGGAGACCTGGTGGTGTAAGGTGGTGGGTGGTGTAAGGCAAGCGGTCTGGAGACCTGTTGGTGTAAGGCAAGCGGTCTGTAGACCTGGTGGTGTAAGGTGGTGGGGGAGGCAAGGCCAGCAGGTGGGAGACCAGCAGGTGGGAGACCTGGTGGTGTAAGACCAGCAGTCTGGAGACCTGGTGGTGTAAGGTGGTCTGGAGACCAGGTGGTGGGTGGTGTAAGGTGGTCTGGAGACCAGGTGGAGTAAGGTGGTGGGTGGTGTAAGGTGGTCTGGAGACCAGGTGGTGGGTGGTGTAAGGTGGTCTGGAGACCAGGTGGTGGGTGGTGTAAGGTGGTCTGGAGACCAGGTGGTGGGTGGTGTAAGGTGGTCTGGAGACCAGGTGGTGTAAGGTGGTGGGTGGTGTAAGGCCAGCAGGTGTTGGGATTGTTTTTAAGTCGCTTCGACTTCATCACCAAATCCCTCAGACTTCACTCCACACACACACTGATCAGTAACACCAAAAGTGTTTGAATGTTGGATCTTCTGGAGGGTCAGAACCAGATGTTCTGGAGACACCAGATGTTCTGGAGACACCAGATGTTATGGAGACACCAGATGTTATGGAGACACCAGATGTTCTGAAGACACCAGATGTTATGGAGACACCAGATGTTCTGAAGACACCAGATGTTATGGAGACGCCAGATGTTCTGAAGATGCCAGATGTTATGGAGACACCAGATGTTATGGAGACACCAGATGTTCTGAAGACACCAGATGTTCTGGAGACACCAGATGTTATGGAGACACCAGATGTTATGGAGACACCAGATGTTCTGAAGACACCAGATGTTATGGAGACACCAGATGTTCTGGAGACACCAGATGTTCTGAAGGAGGAGCAGTGTGAGCAGTCTGTCCTGTGGTGCGAGACAGTAGTCTAGTGAAGCGGGTCCCTGAAGACCACGCTGGGGGGTCTCGTGAAGCGGGTCCCTGAAGACCACGCTGGGGGGTCTCGTGAAGCGGGTCCCTGAAGACCACGCTGGGGGTCTCGTGAAGCGGGTCCCTGAAGACCACGCTGGGGGTCTAGTGAAGCGGGTCCCTGAAGACCACGCTGGGGGTCTAGTGAAGCGGGTCCCTGAAGACCACGCTGGGGGTCTAGTGAAGCGGGTCCCTGAAGACCACGCTGGGGTCGTGGGTCGTGGCTTCACTCAGCCCAAAGAAGTCCCGGTCGATGATCTCATTCACTGCAACACACAAACACAAGACAGCATGAAGACGGACTCTGATCCCCCCGGGAGCAGCGTCTCCCCCGGGGTTAGCCTCGGCGGTCTAGCCCGGCCTCGGCGGTCTACCCCGGCCTCGACGGTCTAGCCCGGCCTCGGCGGTCTACCCCGGCCTCGACGGTCCAGCCCGGCCTCGGCGGTCTACCCCGGTCTCGACGGTCTAGCCCGGCCTTGGCGGT
>JAOPHQ010004124.1:0-36399 GCA_030340625.1 Merluccius polli | reverse complement strand
GCTATTATTTGACATTTTTGTTAGATTAATCGACTATAAACATAATCGTTAGTTGCAGCAGCCCTATTTTAATCTGTGTGATATTCAGGTCTGGCTGATCGATTTGAGGAGTATCCGAAATTGAGAGAGCTGATCAGACTGAAGGATGAACTCATCTCCACCACCAACACACCCCCCATGTACGTATCGACTCCCAACACGCCTCCCTTGAAGGAAAACGCACATACACACCCACCACTAACTCTTAACTCCACACCTTCTCTGCATGTATGAAATCTAACTTCAGCTCCCAGCATCCTCTTCCCTCACACACACCTCATGAACAGCACATATATGAAATCCACCCAAATTAACCTGTAAACCTCTGACATCGCCACTGATTTCCCAAATTGACCTTCGATTCTGATTCGGGTTCGGGATATTTCAGTACCAATACCAATTGTACTTGGATATGAGGGAGCTTCTCAGAGACCTAATGCTGTAAATTGTACAAAGAAACCTCTAATCTGCTGCATTATTAAAAATATGAATGTTTACATCGAGAATTGACCCCAAAGCAGTTCCATTCATGCACTTTCTATTTAACATTACCGACACACTACAGCGGTCAACACAATATAGTGCAAGTTGTGCAACTCTACAGACTCTACAGTCAGTGAGAGTGACCAGATAAGTGCGATAAGGCATATAATAAAAGATCTCAGGATTTTATGAATCGATATCGGATCATTCAAATGAAGATAGATTTGAAGATAGATTTTTAAACCCGGCCCTACTCTGCCCCGGGTCTGCGTAGGTACCTGCAGGCTGACCCCGAGCATGTGGACCTGCGGGATCTGAAGTGCAAGTTTGACGTGATCCTGCTGGAGCCGCCCCTGGAGGAGTACTACAGGGAGTCCGGCATCCCCCACACAGAGCGCTTCTGGACCTGGGACGACGTATGTAGGCATGGGACCACGGGAAAATGTCATGTCAACATTATCCTGGCCAAAATAATTGCAATTCACAATATTATATATTTTTATATATTAATCAAAATATGCTTAAAACTCTTAAAATGAAACTTAGACGTACTGGAGTCACTTTACCTTACATTTTGTTAGGAAACAAATGTTTTTATTGCACAGATAGGACACACATTTTTAGTGACAAACGAACGGGCCGCCTCCCAGTCTGTAGCCATGGTTACATGCTGAGGATGTTGGAATGACATCCTGGAAAGATGCGGGCTCCCCCTTATCCCATAAGTCAGGAAATCAATATAGGACTATATGTTAATGAGGATATAACTTCAACCAATCAGATCAACGAACCATACCTCCAGTTCAGATATACCTGATGCTACAGCAGCAGCTACGCTAACCTCTTTAGGAGCCGCCATTGTTGTTTTCGAAGTTGTGGAATTATGGAAATGCCAATTTTCACGGGAAAAAGCGGCGGAGGAGCGGTGTGTTTTACAGAAGATCTCACCTCCCGTCTCTTCCTCATCCTCTCTCTCTGCATGTGAAGATCATGAAGCTGGAGATCGAGGAGATCTCGGCCCTGCGGTCCTTCGTCTTCCTCTGGTGCGGGTCTGGAGAGGGGTTGGACCTCGGGAGGATGGTACGCGACCCGGCTCTGTGTTATGATGCGTACACAACACAAAGTATTATGAGTATACCAAACACAGAAGTACATTAGTGTGTATTATGATGAGTAAACAACACACTGAAGTACATCAGAATATATTATGATGAGTAAACAACACACTGAAAATACATCAGAATGTATTATGATGAGTAAACCAGGGTGTCCGCGCATCCTTAAAAAGTCTTAAATTCATGTTTCTAAATTTAAGGCCTTAAAAAGTCTTAAATTCATGTTTCTAAATTTAAGGCCTTAAAAAGTCTTAAAAAGTCTTAAATTCATGTTTCTAAATTTAAGGCCTTAAAAAGTCTTAAATTCATATTTCTAAATTTAAGGCCTTAAAAAGTCTTAAATTCGTTAAAAATGTCATATGCTGGTCTTAAATACTGTAACTCAAGGTCTTAAATTTGTCGGGGGGACTATTTATTTATTTATTTTTCTGGCGGGACTTTTCGGGAAGGACATGTAGAGAGGCTTCTTTCTCGCTAGCTGCATAAACGGTTATCAGTGCGCTTACTAGCTAGTCTGCGACAATGGGTAAGTGCAAATTCAAGGCCAGTTGGCCGGAAGACGTCCGTTTCCGACGTTGGCTCGCGTCTGTTGCCAACCCAGAAGAGGCCAGATGCATTCTGGGTAAAAGTAAATTCAAGCTGAATGAGTCTCATTGAGTGACACACATGCTATGCTTGGGTTGTAATACAGCGGATCCCCCCCACCATCACGTGTTTTAGGTCTTAAATTTCATTCAAGGTGGTATTAAAAAGGTCTTAAAAAGTCTTAAATTTGACTTGCTGAATCCTGCAGATACCCTGTAAACACACTGAAGTACATCAGAATGTATTATGATGAGTAAACACACTGAAGTACATCAGAATGTATTATGATGAGTCAACAACACACTGAAGTACAATTAAATGTATTATGATGAGTACTTCCTCATGGATAGAATATTTTCTTGACAGCCATAAGTGTCCTGGCACTCAATGACGACTCAAATGACAAATCAAAAACCAGTCTGAAAAATTATACGCTCAGAAGTGGCCGCCCGTGTTTGCCCAACACATTGGGATCGGTTTCGTTCCTCGCTCTTGAGGCTTGCGGTGAACTGGCATGATCTCCAAGGGTCAGGGCTTCCTGTTCCCACCAGGACAAGCAGCCATGTGGAAGGAAATGTGGCACGCAAACACGATAAGCTGCTTAACAGTAGGAGTGACACTTAACACGCTCATTCCTCCCTACAATGGCCGTCCTCTGGTGCAAAGTGAGAGCCTGTCAATCATGCGTCGAACCCCAGGCCTGCGTATCGCCGCCTCCCTCTGTATCGCCTCTGCTATGCAGTGGAAATACCGACGCATGGCTAATCTGTGCAGCTGGTCTGTGAACCCCCGGGGCTCGGCGTGCAAGGGTCGTGTGTCCAATGTTTGAACGCGAATGCGCTTGGTCCTCCCACAGTGTTTGAGGAAGTGGGGCTTCAGACGCTGCGAAGACATCTGCTGGATCAAGACCAACAAGAACAACCCAGGCAAGACCAAGACCCTGGACCCCAAGGCTGTGTTCCAGCGGACCAAGGTACCGGGAGGAGGGCTTTCACCACTACTGAAATCGATCAGCCAGACCTGAATATCACACAGATTAAAATAGGGCTGCCAACTATCGACTATATTTATAGTCGATCTTAATCTAACAAAGAATAATCAAATAATAGCAAATGCCATCACAAGTTACCAGAGTCCAAAGTGATGTCTTGAATGTGCTTGCTTTACCTGACAAGCAGCCAAGAACAACTAAAGTATTTATTTTATAATGATCCATGAACCAATTAATTGAATTTCTGAAGCATCAAGCAGCAAATATTTGGTATTTGTACTTGATAAATAACCTAAACAAGTAATTGGTTATAAAAAATTGAATTCGACTAATTTTCTGTCATTGATTTATGGACTAATCGTTGCAGCTAAATGAAGTAAGGCAGCGCATGCATCTCTTCCTAACCTGCCCTGCGTCTGTAACTTGGTGCTGGTTTGTCCCCCATCCCCAGGAACACTGTCTGATGGGGATCAAAGGGACGGTCCGCCGCAGCACCGACGGGGACTTCATCCACGCCAACGTGGACATCGACCTGATCATCACAGAGGAGCCGGAGCTGGGCAACGTGGAGAAGCCTGTGGAGATCTTCCACATCATCGAGCACTTCTGCCTGGGCCGCCGCCGGCTCCACCTGTTCGGCCGCGACTCCACCATCAGGCCAGGTGAGTCGCAGCAGAACGGACGGCGCCCCCCCCCCCGGACCGTTCGTTGGTCTGGGTTTGATGTAATGGATGAAAAATAATGTAATTATCACAATGATTACGGGGAATTCTTCACTATATCGATAAATATCACGATATGCTTGTGAATTGAAAATACCTGAGGGTCATTACTTTGAAGTATATGGACATTTAAAGTATGGTATCAGACTAAAACTACTTTCATTATGAGGGCATATCTCCCCTTATAAGTCATAAGTCATTTATGCTCTAAAACTGGGTGTCACGATAAATCTATATCCTCATTCCATGACGATACAATACCATTCAAATGGGCGTGCTTTTCGACCTTTGCACTTTTTTAAATTTTGTCTCATTGGTTGCGTTTTGAAAAAAACACAACAGGGCGTTTACATTAATTGAATAATAAATGAAATGAATTGAAGTTTGGACGCAGCCATGCCTTGCACCCCAAGGCAGGGTTTAACCCTCTCTATTCATAGGAACACAATCGCTCTCAGGAATGTCCCCAGGAGGCAAGCGTCGCACTATTGGTTTCCCAGAAGGGCAAAACCCGTCTTGGCATCAACACATGACTTAAACATCTCATGTTGATTCACTACATTGAGGAGTTCATATTTCAAATTCACCACAGTGAATACGTGAGAGAATACATTCCCTCCAAACGCCGACCTGCGACGCGTCCATCAACGCCGATGCGATCGTTTCAGCATTAAACAAAGACGCAGTGAGACGGCAAAAAAAGACAGGAACGTGTTTTGCGTCAAACCCAACATGTGGATGAGTATGACTGACGTACCGATACGACGTTCTCCAGGCAGACGTGGATAATAATAATAATAATAATAATAATAATAATGATCATTCACTAGATGCTGAATACATCCGGCAGCTCGGGATGATTGACAGCTTTTAAAATCTCCTGTTGACGGGTTCTGGTGAATTACGTGTATTACATTATCTGTATGTAATGCGTTTATAGGTAATATGTATTTGTGAACTTCCTGTATGGTATTGCACCAAAAACCATTTGACTTGTTTCTGGGAATTAGTTTTAAGATGTTTGTTTTTTTTTTTTAAACCCCAGGGTTTACCTGTAGGCCCTGACCCTTACCTGCTCCTTAATGACATGTATCTGAATTCACTGCAGGGCTTTGTGTAAAAGTAGTCCATCTTAACTCATGTGGTGTCTAGAGGCTGTATGTGTTTGTTTCACGATGTCAACCTCATACAACTCGATTGGACAAAACAACTCGGTCCTTATGTGTCTCTCCGTCCCTCCCCTGTTCATCTCACTCCCCACTCCACCTCTTTCTCTTTCTCTTTCTCTCTCTCTCTCCATTCTCTCCCCCCCCCCCCCAGGCTGGCTGACTGTGGGGCCCACACTAACCAACAGCAACTTCAACGCCGAGGCGTACGCGTCTCACTTCGCCGTGCCCAACACGCACCTGTCCGGCTGCACAGAGGACATAGAGCGGCTGCGGCCCAAGTCGCCGCAGGCCAAGCTCAAGTCGGACCGCGGCGGCGGGGCCCCCAGGGGGGGCCGCGGGGGGCCCAACGCCGGCCGCGGCGGAGACCGGGGCCGGGAGAGGAACAGACCCAACTTCCGGGGAGACCGGGGGGGAGGAGGCGGGTTCAGGGGCCGCGGGGGGCCACACCGGGGCTTCCCGCCTCGTTAGGGCCCCCCCCCCCCCCCCCCCTACCTCGTTAGGGCCCCGGCTTCGCTTTTTTTTTTTTTACAGACTGTTAGTAAGAACATGTGATTTTGTTTTATTTTTCATACTGTGTAAGTTTACTTGGATCAAATTATGTTTTTTTTATGTATGTCTACACACACACACACACACACACTGTTTGTTTTAATGTGAATCACTTAAGAATAAATTCATAATTCCTTTTTTTCTACACACATTTGCATTTGAATCTCTTTTATTCTATTATATTCTGGTTTGTGGTTGGACTACGAGTGAAACAGTGTGATCCAAAAAGTATATTGAAATCATTTTAAAAAGCGTTTTTTTTTTCAGCTTTGGGTTCGACGTATGCGTCGAGGCAAACACATCGACAGTAGAGGATTGAGAAAGATGTATGAATTGGGTCCGGCATTAATGAAGTTTAATAATTAATTAATGATATCTTGCACTGGTGAGATGCCTTCAGTTGAACTCATGCTGACCTTTGAACAAACAGCTTCAATTCACCACAACTATGAAGGAGGAGTTGAGTAAGGCAGTTTGGGAAGACTATTAATAGTCTAGTTTTTTTTTAATTTCAATGTGGAGAACATTTAAAATTATCTCTCGTTAAAAGTATAATTACACACCATTGCTTAGAAAAGAGTAGTTAGGTAGCTTATACAAAATTAGCCTAATAATAGTATACATGTTTTGAGTCATTCTGTAAGTTTGGATAGCAAGATAGTATATAAAGTTTTAATAATTGTTCTAGCATAATGTATGAAGGTGGAGTTGAGTAGGGCTGGACACCTAATTATTGTTATTAGATGTGCTTTATAATTTCTCATTGTGCTTAACAGTTGGCACGCACGGTATTTGAGTCGGTGAGTAAACCCATAACTGACATTAAGCGTATGCCACTGGCTTTGCTCATGTGCTCCAGCTGTACTTTCTTCTTTGAACAATAGGTAGAAACGCTTGCGTGTGCGTGTGCAGCACAACTTGCCCAGCCCTTAAAGTGCTTTGACCTCCGAAGTGGAGGCACAGCACAATGCACACCTCCACCACTAGGGGCAGTGTAGGCGCACACTGAGCACAGGCAAAAAGGCTATGAATAAAACTAAAAAGGCCGTTCCCACAGGAGGCTCCGTTTTTGAAAATGGAGACGCAACCGCTAACTAAGCAACAGCAAGAAGCAGTTTGTAGTCTCCCGCTGTATACAGTGGGTTGCAAAAGTATTCACACCCCTTGGCTTTTTATCTATTTTGTTACATTTCAACCTGTAATTGAAATATTTTTTTAATCTGAATTGTATGTGATGGATCTGCACAAAATAGTCCAAGTTGGTGAAGTGAAATGAGAGAAATATCTATAAAACAATTTAAAAAAATAAAACACTTAACATTAGCATGTGCATATGTATTCACCCCCTTTGCTATGAAGCCCCTATCAAGTTCTGGTGCAACCAATTACCTTCAGAAGTCACATAATTAGTGACATGAAGTCCACCTGTGTGCAATCTAAGTGTCACATGATCTGTCACTATAAACACACCTTGTCTGAAAGGCCCCATAGGCTGCAACACCACTTAGCAAGAGGCATCACACCATGAAGACCAAGGAGCTCTCCAAAGAAGCCAGGGACAAAGTGATTCAGAAATACAGGTCAGGGTTGGGCTATAAAAAAATATCCAAATCTTTGACGATCCCCCGGAGCACCATCAAATCCATAATCTGCAAATGGAAAGAACATGGGACCACAACAAACCTGCCAAGACAGGGACGACCACCAAAACTCACAGGCCGGGCAAGGAGGGCATTAATCAGAGAGGCAACACGGACACCACAGGTAACCCTGAAGGAGCTGCAGAGTTCCACAGCAGAGACTGGAGTGTCTGTGCATAGGACCACAATAAGCCGTACACTCCATAGAGCTGGGCTTTATGGAAGAGTGGCCAGAAAAAAGCCATTACTTGGCGTAAAAAATAAGAAGGCACGTTTTGAGTTTGCCAAAAGGCATGTGGCTGACTCCCTAAATGTATGGCGGAAGGTGCTCTGGTCAGATGAGATTAAAATTGAACTTTTCGGCCACCATGGGAAACGCTATGTCTGGCGGGAACCCAACACATCCCATCACCCCAAGAATACCATCCCCACAGTGAAACATGGTGGTGGCAGCATCATGCTGTGGGGATATTTTGCCGCAGCAGGGACTGGGAAACTGGTCCGAGTTGAGGGAAAGATGGATGGTGCTAAATACAGGGATATCCTACAGCAAAACCTGTTTCAGTCTGCCTGTGATTTGAGACTGGGAACGAGGTTCACCTTCCAGCAGGACAATGACCCGAAGCATACTGCTAAAGCAACAGTCGAATGGTTTAAGGGGAAGAATGTAAATGTGTTGGAATGGCCTAGTCAAAGCCCAGACCTCAATCCAATTGAGAATCTCTGGTTTGACCTGAAGACTGCTGTTCACAAGCGGAAACCATCCAACATCAAGGAGCTGGAGAAGTTTTGTGTTGAGGAATGGTCAAAAATCCCAGTGGCATAGACACTTATGAAAAGCGACTTGCAGCTGTAATTGCCGCAAAAGGTGGCTCTACAAAGTACTGACATTAGGGGGGTGAATACATATGCACATGCTAATGTTAAGTGTTTTATTTTTTCAAATTATTGTTTTATAGATATTTCTCTCATTTCACTTCACCAACTTCGACTATTTTGTGCAGATCCATCACATACAATTCAGATTAAAAAAATATTTCAATTACAGGTTGAAATGTAACAAAATAGATAAAAAGCCAAGGGGTGTGAATACTTTTGCAACCCACTGTATCCGCTGAAGGGTGAATTTATTTATTGAATATTTAATTGACAACCATTGACTCTCCTGGCACGCAATAAATAAAACAAATGAAAAACAAGTCTGATATGCTCAGCGGTGGCATCTCGCCAAACAAAAACGCTGCCTGATCAGCCGGTTTGTGTTTGTTTCCTTCTTCTTGAGGCTTGTTGAGTAACGCCTCATGAGGAACTGGCCAGAGTGCTTTTATCCAGAGGGCCCCCTGGATAAAGACTGGATATGGACCCCCCCAGATGAAGGACTGGGTATAGACCCCCCCCAGATGAAGGACTGGGTATAGACCCCCCCCAGATGAAGGACTGGGTATAGACCCCCCCCCAGATGAAGGACTGGGTATAGACCCCCCCCAGATGAAGGACTGGGTATAGACCCTCCCAGATGAAGGACTGGGTATAGACCCTCCCAGATGAAGGACTGGGTAAAGACCCTCCCAGATGAAGGACTGGGTATAGACCCTCCCAGATGAATGATGGCCTCCTGGAGACCCTCCCAGATGAAGGACTGGGTATAGACCCTCCCAGATGGACTGGGTATAGACCCTCCCAGATGAAGGACTGGGTATAGACCCTCCCAGATGAAGGACTGGGTATAGACCCTCCCAGATGAAGGACTGGGTATAGACCCTCCCAGATGAAGGACTGGGTATAGACCCTCCCAGATGAAGGACAGGGTATAGACCCTCCCAGATGAAGGACAGGGTATAGACCCTCCCAGATGAAGGACTGGGTATAGACCCTCCCAGATGAAGGACTGGGTATAGACCCTCCCAGATGAAGGACTGGGTATAGACCCTCCCAGATGAAGGACTGGGTATAGACCCTCCCAGATGAAGGACTGGGTATAGACCCTCCCAGATGAATGATGGCCCCCTGGAGACCCACCAGGAGAACGCGTGGGGTGGGTGGGGGTCTTTTGAACTAATTATTCAAATGAGATTTCAAATGTCCATGTCCCGTTCCGTGTCAGAATATTGTATACGTGTGTTACAAATTGAACCACCCCCACGGTGGACTGTACCATTTTACCCTACTGCAGTTTTCATTGTGTCACTCCACCCCAGGAGGCGGCACCTAGCGGGTGCGCCTCCTTTGATTTATCTTCTCCGTGTCGGTGGCCAGACCCACATGGCAAGGAAATGTTGAATTATTAGAAACAACGGCCTTCTCCAATGTCAAGTCGTGTCGAAAAGACAAATCGACTCAAACTCTTGAATTCTTTGGTTTAAAAAAAAGTAGCATAAATGATGGCCAAGAAAGTAAAATTGATGTTTTTTAGTTATGCTTCACGCACGTGACAACATGACACATTAGCCTAAATTATATTATTACAATTATGTATATTGCAGTTTGCATAGCATATTGCACAATTTACTTTTCATTATCTTGTCTTACATGGCCTACTGGAATAGCTCTAATAATAATGGAATTCAAAACCGATATTTGCTAAAATAAATTATAACTACGTTATAATTTGTTTCAGCTAGAATGCAAGACTCATGTTAAATTGAACTAGACTTTACTAATTGTATGATTAGTTTAAGCAGTGTATAATTAATGAATAGGATACGGTAAAAACATTGCTCATAATCATGCATCACATCCTAAAACGTCCCTCCGCAGCCAATCACAATGAAGAATATATATTCTTCAACGTGATACTGTATTCATTATTTCATAATTTATTTAATTTACTGGTACATGAATGTTGTTTGTAAATCCCCAGACAACTGAGAAATGCCCACTAAATGAAAAACACGGACCCCTACCCCACTATGATTTCAATTATTTCAATGTCAATAATTATACTATTTATATACTATACTATATAATGTGCTTAGACCTAAATATTATATTGAGATTGGAGTGCCCTGGCCAAGTACTATTACAGTGTGTACTACAAATGACAAACGGAAAAAAAAAACAAGTGACAAAGGGACTTTCCATTTGAAAACACACCCACTGTTTGTGTATTTTGTATTTCTACAGGGGCCAGTCTGCACAGGGTTGATGTGAACCCTTTACAGACACAGCTTAGTAATGCTGGCCGAGATTGTAAACGCTGTCAATAGCAAATGACACACTTCGATCCCAGCAACGTGATTGGTCGAAAGAAAGATTTGTCTGCTATCAGATATTGATCTACAGTCAGATGAGAGAACTGAATGGATGACATACAGCCGTAAGGACACACAGTCATAACTATGGCATTCTTGTCATTCACATTTGACATTTCAGAACTGGTTAGTCGAGACGAGCTGCAGTATGAGTATCCTTTGTTGTACGCATATGCGTGCTAAATATAGTGATGTGAAAACAGAAGACATAACAGTGCCGGTGAATGACAAGTGTCCAACAGAAGACAGCTTTACCTTCAAGCCCCTAAGAACTCTTAATGACACAAATCTTTAGGTGGTCAACAATATCTTAACTGTATATAGTTAATTGAACAAGCGTGATTGAAGCACTGCTTTTCTGCAAAAGGTCTCCGCTGCAGCAGGCGACCCGATTGGTTTCAGCCTGATCACGCAGTGGTTTCATGCTGCTGCGGTGCAGAGCACATGGGTGTCTAGTGAGCGGCAAACAGCGGCCTTACATGATGATATGCATGCATGTATGTGTGTTCCCTCCGGCTAAACTGGGCTCAGCCAAGTGCGTCTATGGGTGTGACTGCCGGTGGGAAGCATGTACTCAATGTCCCCCTGGGAAAATAGACCACATTTGACACATTTTAGTATTTATTAGCCTTCCTCAGGCTTGGTTTACATCATTCGGCTATGCTGAAGATTTTGTGAGTTTACGTAGGTTTAAGATACAGTATACCCACACATACACACGGTTCCCTCAGTGCCCTGTAAGCAACACTCCAGTTTTTAACGTATAATCGTATAATATAATCGTATATAGCATAATAATATAATAAACAGTATCATCTCTGTCACACACACATTAATTGCGCACCGTGTAGGGGTCCTCCCCGGTCCCCCGCCTCTTGCAACCATATTATTACTATGGCAGTGAAACTGAACCAAGACTTCGGAGAATCTCCCCTGGGGCTTCCCAAAGTTTGAGTTCCCAGATGAGCTCAAATGTGGATAAATGGGCTTTCTTACGTATTTCACTTTCTTTCGCTTCATGTTTGTTTTGACCAATCATGTTGCTGCTGGAGGCGGGGATCTGTGAGCGTGTAATTGCCAAACACAAACTCGGCCAGCAGTAATAAACTGTAAAAAACTGTCTGTAAAGGTTTCAAATGTACACCGTGTAGACCGGCCCCTGTAGAAATACACGTATTAAACTCTCCTTCTGGCGGTTGATAATGGATGTCATGTAAGGCATAAAGGCATTCACAACCAAACCGACACCGATGAAGGAATATCCTGTATTTCCTCTATTATCACCGTTAAAACAACTCCAGTAGTATTCATTTGATTTCTTTCATTAATTTGTTTCTTTTGTTTCATGTTATCATGCGTTTCTTCTCACTGTGTCGTTCCTCGCTGAAGAACAGCCCTGGCCCCTCAGACTCCAACTAATAAACTAATAAACTACTAGACTTATTTTTTTATAAACCTTATGTTGGACTTGTATTTCAACTAACTCAGAGATCGAGGGCCTTTTATCGGTGAGAAGAGTATGTGCTTTTGTATGCATGTGTATGGCAAGTATTGTTATGACTACAAAAATAAGTCACTCTTTTGTCACTCTTGTGACTCAGAGCAAAATATCCTGAAGCTACCGGGAACGTCATAGTGACGACTGTTTACTGGATGGATGCTTTCATAATGTATAAATACCCTGCTATTGTACCCAATACAATACTACTGTGGTGACTCCCTTGTTGCCTCTATGCGAGATTGAATTTTGATGTGTCCCACTGGTATCGACCATACCATTTTATTACACAGCAGGGGACATGGTTAGGGTGTATTGGTTAGGATAATGACTAGGGTGTAATGGCTAGGGTGTAATGGCTAGGGGTAATGGTTAGGGTAATGACTATGGTGTAATGACTAGGGTGTATTGGTTAGGGTAATGACTAGGGTGTAATGACTAGGGTGTAATGGCTAGGGTGTAATTGTTAGGGTGTATTGGTTAGAGTAATGACTAGGGTGTAATGGCTAGGGTGTAATGGCTAGGGTGTAATGGCTAGGGGTAATGGTTAGGGTAATGACTGGTGTAATGACTAGGGTGTATTGGTTAGGGTAATGACTAGGGTGTAATGATTAGGGTGTAATGACTAGGGTGTAATGGCTAGGGTGTAATGATTAGGGTGTAATTGTTAGGGTGTATTGGTTAGAGTAATGACTAGGGTGTAATGACTAGGGTGTACTGGCTAGGGGTAATGGTTAGGGTGTATTGGTTAGGTAATGACTAGGGTGTAATGACTAGGGTGTACTGGCTAGGGGTAATGGTTAGGGTGTATTGGTTAGGGTAATGACTAGGGGTAATGGTTAGGGTGTATTGGTTAGAGTAATGACTAGGGTGTAATGACTAGGGTGTACTGGCTAGGGATAATGGCTAGGGGTAATGGTTAGGGTGTATTGGTTAGGTAATGACTAGGGTGTAATGACTAGGGGTAATGGTTGGGTGTAATGACTAGGGGTAATGTTAGGGTAATGACTAGGGTGTAATGACTATGGTGTAATGACTAGGGTGTATTGGTTAGGGTGTATTGGTTAGGGTAATGATTAGGGGGTAATGGCTATGGGTAATGGTTAGGGTAATGACTAGGGTGTAATGGCTAGGGGTAATGGTTAGGGTAATGACTAGGGTGTAATGACTAGGATGTAATGGCTAGGGGTAATGGTTAGGGTAATGACTAGGGTTTAATGACTAGGGGTAATGGTTAGGGTGTATTTGATACTGTGGATCACTCTCTTCAAGAATGGCATCTCCAAACACGCTGCCTCTTGGTTTGCCCATTATTTGGCAAATAGGACACAATGTGTTCGGATGGCTGGAGGTAGCTCCACCTTTCTCCAGGTCACAAAAGGTGTACCTCAAGGCTCAGTCTTAGGACCCATCCTGTTCACAATTTACATTAATGATCTGTGTGCAAACATGTCAAATGCCTCATACCATCTTTATGCGGATGATACTGTAATTCACTGCTGCTCACATTCGATTGCTCAAGCATTTTAATTTTTGCAGTCTGCCTTTGATGCAGCGCAGATTCGTCTGGAGAAACTGAAACTGGTTTTAAATACTGATAAATCCAAGCTAATGATTTTTACAAATTCATCTGTTCCCTCTGAGAATATCCCCTCAATCAAAACTGTCCGGGGTGAAACTCTAGAGCAGGTCACCAACTATAAGTACTTGGGGTTGATTATTGATGAGGAACTTTCTTTCAAATCACATGTAAAAAAGTTGATCTCCAAATTAAGGTTGAAGCTCGGCTTCTACTATAAAAACAAATCATGTTTTTCTCTCAGAGCTCGGAAAATTTCTGATGTCAGACACTTTCTTGCCTATACTTGATTATGGCGATGTTGTGTATATGTCAGCTTCAACCAGCTGTCTTCAGTCCTTGACTCCTGTATATCACTGTGCTCTGAGCACTGTTTGGAGCCGCTTCACCCACCACTGTGAATATGAGACGTTATACACACAGGATATTTCTCTGCCCCCTCTGCTGGGAATGCCCTCCAATCTGAACTGAAAATTACACATTTTGTTTCACTGGAGGCTTTCCGCTCTATTTTAAGGACACGAAAATGGAAATCTTTTGAACAGTGCCTATGTTCTTAAATTGTTACTGTGCTTTATTTGCCTATTTTCTTGCATCTTAATATTTTAATATTTTATTGTTTTTATGTTCAAATTTTTTTTTTTGTTACTGCTTGTTTGTTATTGTTGTTCGTCTGTCTTGACCACTATGACGTGTGCTGCTGCCTTTCTTGGCCAGGTCACCCTTGTAAAAGAGGTCTTGATCTCAATGTTTTGTTTTTTATCTGGTTAAATAAAGGTTATAAATAAAATCAGATTTTTTTTTATCTTAGAACATTTTTTTCATTGACTACATTCGGTTTGTTTCTAATTGTTTTATTTAGATGTCTATATGTTTTGAAAGTTTGAGACTCATTACGTTTTGAGACTTGAGATAAAAAAGACAAAGAACAAACATAAGTTTTTTTTTATTGGAATATCCACAAATTAAATTAAGATATCCCAAGATTATGCATTATCCTCCTCATCTTAATCATTATCATCTTTCAACAATAGCTTAATCTCCATCACATCATTGGTGACTTCCATAGAATAGGCATAGCAAGGCAGACTGCAGTATTTGCATGGCCAAACGTTACTGCGGTCTGCCTCGCCTTTCAGTCCGCTTTTGTATTTACTGTGTCCCAAGATAAAACATATATCCACATAATAGTTAAACCACGATGGATTTGATTTTCAGCAGGTTCTACTGGATTTTCTACACTGGCAGCAGGATTTTTCACAATGCTCTTTAAATGAAAAGATGGGTTAAGCACCGGGTTGAAACAACACAAATATTGTTTTAATAAAGAGCTTTGAGAAATGGCACTGCCCTTAAAACACAACATAATAACTTCAAACTTTATTCATTGTGACATTGAGCCAGTAATCGAAACCCCACATTTGTTTCAAGTTTCAGGTCCTTTAGAGACAGATCTTTAGAAGTGTGACTCAACATTGTGGACTCGCAAAGGGTTGTTTAGTCCAAGGGGTATATAGATGGTTTAGATATTCATAACTACACAGGTAGAAATGAACAAAGCTGTCACACAGAGGTTGAGAACAGCACATTTAAGGTAGTCTGAAGTCTAAGGTAAAGGCAGTCTCAAACATTTCTCTACAATTGTCTCTCTCTGACTCTTAAAGGAATTAAATGAAACATTTTCCCAGTGTTAATCCTCTGTCCCTATGTTAATTGTTCATTTATCTCTTGTTATATACCAAATATACTGTATGTCAATTCAATTCATCAGGTGCAGTGGTGGTGGACACAAAGGTACCACTGTCCAGCCAGCTGCTTGGCTCAGCAGCGACAGACCACACCCTATGTTACACCAGACTTTTAAGACACACCCGATTGTCCCCCCTTACTTGCCGACAAACAGGGACACAGCAAACCGACATATATTTGGTTCGATAATTTTTGGGGTGGGAGCATCCCTACAGCGTCGCTGGAGCATTCAAACAAACAGCAGGTCAGTCCATTAGGATGTTCATTGTACATGAAGAATACAGTATACCGATATGCACAAAATTGCTGGGGGGAAGATGCAAGTCAATTGAACAGGGAGGTCGGGGTGTGGGGGGGGGGGGGGGGGGGGGGCGGGTGGCTGGTTTGGTCACCATCCTCTTAAAACTACCGTTGTTCAAAGAAAACCATGACACATTTTGAGTTTAATAGCATTAAACGTGCTGGAGCTAAGATTAAAGAGCGATAATTTGAATGCAAATTGTTAGGAATGCCAGAGCCAGCTGTCAGCTATTTGTGAGTGAAATGCTGTGAAACTATAGTATGAATTAACTATGATATATAAATATTGGTTGGCTATAGAAATAGGTAGCCAGCCTACTTATTGAATGCTACTAACAGATACACACGTTAACTCGTTAGATGATAAGCTCCAGGTGTAAACATGCATTCACACCTGGAGCCATGATTGAAGTCACTACATTGTACAGACATTTCAAAAGCAGCCTAAAAACAGATTCAAGCTGATATTAAATTTGACATAATATTAACCAATTGACAACAAGATGGCTAAAATGAGTGAACTACGTCAAAATATAAAACACAGGATGACCGCAGCAGCTGATGCATATGGACGACTGTCCAGCTTAAAATAACTTCATTAAAAATCTAATCAAGACTAAACTCAGTACAGACCAACATTGCCTGAATTAAATTGATGGACACAAAAAGAACCACCAACAAACCAAAACCGACAAACTGATTTTAAATAAAAATGAACAATTTCCTGAAAATATTGTTATATCATTGCATGTGTAAATACAATATACTATGTAATTCATATAATATTTATGTAGAATCTTTTTCTTTCTCCTCTTAGATTAAAATACAAATGAATATGGACAAAGTCGGATTTGTCTTTTTTGGTAAGTAATTGTATGTGTGTTTGTACACACACACACACACACACAAACACAATTTGTCAGCAACAACAACGATTCTAATATTCCTCTCCGTCTCTCAGTCTTGACAATGACAACCAGAGTGGATCCTCAAATCACTACAACTGCAGTACCCACCACCACTACTGCAGTACCAACCACCACTACTGCAGTACCCACCACCACTACTGCAGTACCAACCACCACTACTGCAGTACCCACCACCACTACTGCAGTACCCACCACTACTACTGCAGTACTCACCACTACTACTGCAGTACCCACCACTACTACTGCAGTACCCACCACCACTACTGCAGTACCCACCACTACTACTGCAGTACCCACCACCACTACTGCAGTACCCACCACTACTACTGCAGTACCCACCACTACTACTGCAGTACCTACCACTACTACTGCAGTACCCACCACCACTACTGCAGTACCGACCACTACTACTGCAGTACCCACCACTACTACTGCAGTACCCACCACTACTACTGCAGTACCCACCACTACTACTGCAGTACCGACCACTACTACTGCAGTACCCACCACTACTACTGCAGTACCCACCACTACTACTGCAGTACCCACCACTACTACTGCAGTACCCACCACCACTACTGCAGTACCCACCACTACTACTGCAGTACCCACCACCACTACTGCAGTACCGACCACTACTACTGCAGTACCCACCACTACTACTGCAGTACCCACCACCACTACTGCAGTACCCACCACTACTACTGCAGTACCCACCACTACTACTGCAGTACCGACCACTACTACTGCAGTACCCACCACTACTACTGCAGTACCCACCACTACTACTGCAGTACCGACCACTACTACTGCAGTACCGACCACTACTACTGCAGTACCGACCACTACTACTGCAGTACCCACCACTACTACTGCAGTACCCACCACCACTACTGCAGTACCCACCACTACTACTGCAGTACCCACCACTACTACTGCAGTACCCACCACTACTACTGCAGTACCCACCACTACTACTACAGTACCCACCACTACTACTGCAGTACCAACCACTACTACTGCAGTACCCACTACTACTACTGCAGTACCTACCACTACTACTGCAGTACCGACCACTACTACTACAGTACCCACCACCACTACTGCAGTACCCACCACTACTACTGCAGTACCTACCACTACTACTGCAGTACCGACCACTACTACTGGAGTACCGACCACTACTACTGCAGTACCGACCACTACTACTGCAGTACTAACCACTACTACTGCAGTACCCACCACCACATCTGCAGTACCGACCACTACTACTGCAGTACCGACCACTACTACTGCAGTACCCACCACTACTACTGCAGTACCGACCACCACTACTGCAGTACTCACCACTACTACTGCAGTACTCACCACTACTACTGCAGTACCCACCACCACTACTGCAGTACCGACCACTACTACTGCAGTACCCACCACCACTACTGCAGTACCCACCACTACTACTGCAGTACCCACCACCACTACTGCAGTACCCACCACTACTACTGCAGTACCCACCACCACTACTGCAGTACCCACCACTACTACTGCAGTACCCACCACTACAACTACACCTGGACCCACTACAACTACACCTGGACCCACTACAACTACACCTGGACCCACTACAATCACTACACCTGGACCCACTGCAACTACACCTGGACCCACTACAACTACACCTGGACCCACTACAACTACACCTGGACACACTACAACTACACCTGGACCCACTACAACTACACCTGGACCCACTGCAACCACTACACCTGCGCCTCCACAGCCTCCTACAGCAGAGGAAGGGACTGTGGACTTGACATTCAGTTTGAGTCGCACATTTACAAGCGCTTTGTCAGATCCTACTTCGACAGCCTATCAGACGCTGGCTAATGAAGTTACAAGAGAGGTGAGATAATAATGTTTTGAAAACATTTGCATTGGCCTTAGAACAATCACTTTTTAATGCAGTTCATATTCAATAACTAAAATGTGCTTAATTATTGACTTTAGGTTAACAAAGGCTACAGAGAACGATTTCCAAACACTTTTATCAGAAGTGTAATTAACTCTTTCGGGTAAGAATTATTATTTTTTATTATTTTCTCTTCCTCATATTTATTATTCATATTATTTGTGTATATATATATATATATATATATATATATATATATATATATATATATATATATATATATATAACATTAACATTATTATTACATTTCATTCATTTTATCATTTTATATGTATTTATATGATTGATTTATCAATTATATTCTGACAATTTCATAAATAATCAACTTAACCAATTTTCTTCTGTATTTCTTTTTGTTTCTAGTGCTGGCTCCATCATCACGAACATGACACTGGTTTTCCAAAACCAATCAGTTGTTCCCAGTGAAAACATAACAGCGCAGACATTGGAAGAATCATTAACCAATGACAACACCAACCTTGATGTGGACACTTCTACTGTTGTCACTAGGATCGTACCAGGACTGACAACTACAACCGGACCCACTACAACGACCACACCAGGACCCACAACTACAACCGGACCCACTACAATGACCACACCAGGACCCTCAACTACAACCGGACCCACTACAACGACCACACCAGGACCCTCAACTACAACCGGACCCACTACAACGACCACACCAGGATCCTCAACTACAACCGGACCCACTACAACGACCACACCAGGACCCACAACTACAACCGGACCCACTACAATGACCACACCAGGACCCTCAACTACAACCGGACCCACTACAACGACCACACCAGGACCCTCAACTACAACCGGACCCACTACAACGACCACACCAGGACCCTCAACTACAACCGGACCCACTACAACGACCACACCAGGACCCTCAACTACAACCGGACCCACTACAACGACCACACCAGGATCCTCAACTACAACCGGACCCACTAAGACGACCACACCAGGACCCTCAACTACAGCTGGACCCACTACAACGACCACACCAGGACCCTCAACTACAACCGGACCCACTAGGGTGACCACACTAGGACCCTCAACTACAACCGGACCCACTACGACGACCCCACCAGGATCCACAACTACAACTGGACCCACTACAACGACCACACCGGGACACTCAACTACAACCGGACCCACTACAACGACCACACCAGGACCCTCAACTACAACCGGACCCACTACAACGACCACACCAGGATCCTCAACTACAACCGGACCCACTACAACGACCACACCAGGACCCACAACTACAACCGGACCCACTACAACGACCACACCAGGATCCTCAACTACAACCGGACCAATGACCACACCAGGACCCTCAACTACAACCGGACCCACTACAACGACCACACCAGGATCCTCAACTACAACCGGACCCACTACGACGACCACACCAGGACCCTCAACTACAATCGGACCCACTAAGACGACCACACCAGGACCCTCAACTACAGCTGGACCCACTACAACGACCACACCAGGACCCTCAACTACAACCGGACCCACTAGGGCGACCACACTAGGACCCTCAACTACAACCGGACCCACTACGACGACCCCACCAGGATCCACAACTACAACTGGACCAACTACAACGACCACACCGGGACACTCAACTACAACCGGACCCACTACAACGACCACACCAGGACCCTCAACTACAACCGGACCCACTACGACGGCCACACCAGGACCCTCAACTACAACCATACCCACTACAATGACTACACCAGGACCCACAACTACAACCGGACCCACTACAATGACTACACCAGGACCCACAACTACAACCGGACCCACTACAACGACCACACCAGGACCCTCAACTACAACCGGACCCACTACAACGACCAAACCAGGACCCTCAAGTACAACCGGACCCACTAGGACGACCACACCAGGACCCTCAACTACAACCGGACCCACTACGACGACCACACCAGGTCCCTCAACTTCAACCGGACCCACTACAATGACCAAACCAGGATCGTCAACTACAACCGGACCCACTAGAACGACCACACCAGGACCCTCAACTACAACCGGACCCACTACAATGACTACACCAGGACACTCAACTACAACCGGACCCACTACAACGACCACACCAGGACCCTCAACTACAGCTGGACCCACTACAACGACCACACCAGGACCCTCAACTACAACCGGACCCACTACAATGACCACACCAGGACCCACAACTACAACCGGACCCACTACGACGACCCCACCAGGATCCACAACTACAACCGGACCCACTACAACTACCACACCAGGACCCTCAACTACAACCATACCCACTACGACGACCACACCAGGACCCTCAACTACAACCGGACCCACTACGACGACCACACCAGGACCCTCAACTACAACGACCACACCAGGACCCTCAACTACAACCGGACCCACTACAACGACCACAACAGGACACTCAACTACAACCGGACCCACTACAACGACCACACCAGGACCCTCAACTACAACTGGACCGACTACAACGACCACACCAGGACCCTCAACCACAACCGGACCGACTACGACGACCACACCGGGACCCTCAACTACAACCGGACCCACTACAACGACCAAACCAGGATCGTCAACTACAACCGGACCCACTAGGACGACCACACCAGGACCCTCAACTACAACCACTACAACTACACCTGGACCCACAACAACTACACCTGGACCCACAACAACCACTACACCTGTGCCTCCAGAGCCTCCTACAGCAGAGGAAGGGACTGTGGACTTGACATTCAGTTTGAGTTGCACATTTACAAGCGCTTTGTCAGATCCTACTTCGACAGCCTTTAAGACGCTGGCTAATGAAGTTACAAGAGAGGTGAGATAATAATGTTTTGAAAACATTTGCATTGGCCTTAGAACAATCACTTTTTAATGCAGTTCATATTCAATAACTATAATGTGCTTAATTATTGACCTTAGGTTAACAAAGGCTACAGACGACGATTTCCATTCACTTTTCTCAGAAGTGTAATTAGGTCTTTCAGGTAGGAATTATTTCCTCTTCCTCAAATTGAATGTTCACAGATAGATAGAGAGAGAGACAGACAGACAGATGTTTGAACCTATGTTTTGTTGTCTTTCTTTTTGTTTCTAGTAATGGCTCAATCATTGCGGACTTAAAACTAGTTTTCCAAAACCAATCAGCTGTTCCCAGTGAAAACAGTTCAGTGCAGGCATTGAAGGACTCATTATCCAGTGGCATCACCACCCTTGATGTGGACACTTCTACTATTGTCGCAAGTAAGTTGAACACCAGAATTAAAATTTTAGAGTAATAACCAGTATAACTGGATATTGTGATTAACACATATCTTCTAACAGCAGTATAGTGTTCTTAACCCCATATTCTCTCTTCATTCTTATTGAGATGTACATATGAAATAAAAAATATCGTAGAAATATAAAGTATGACCTTTATTTGTATTCAAAATGGATGGGATCCAGCAAACATTTCTCAGATCAGGATACATTCTCATAAAGGCCACAACGTCGTATTCAAAGATTTAATAATAGTAGAAATGATTTGGAAGTTTAGAGCCACTCTTGTGAATTGCAAAGCATTGTGATCTCTGACCATGCCCCTTTAATACGCTGAACGCGTATCCTTTGCAGCAAACAAATTTAGTAACCTCCATTCAAAACGACAAGACCTCTCAAATTCAATTCTCAAGGTAGATAAGCAGTATGCCCAGACCCCCACCCCGGAATTGTATAAAGCATGATTTGGACTCCAAACAGAATTTAACTTCCACTCAACACATCAGACAGTGATTACTAAAAGTTATTACTATAAACTTGGTGATAAATTAGGTAAGCTACTACCAAATCAACTCAGAGGTATAAAATCTAAACAAGCCATCAAAGCTAAACAAGCCATGGATACCCAAAACTACCCAAAACATGCCAGTACAGATACCCAAAACAACCCCAAACTACCCAAAACATGCCAGTACAGATACCCAAAACAACCCCAAACTACCCAAAACTACCCAAAACATGCCAGTACAGATACACAAAACATCCTAAAAGTACCTAAACCTACCCAAAACATGCCAGTACAGATACACAAAACATCCTAAAAGTACCTAAACCTACCCAAAACAAGCCAGTACAGATACCCAAAACTACCCAAAACAAGCCAGTACAGATCGGTTGGTAGTAAGGTACCTGGAGTCTCCTGGAGGTAGGGGGGGGGGGGCAACAGCCGGGCCAGAGTGGCCCAAGGAGGGATGCTTAAGAGTGGGTACACATGTTTGGCTGGTGGTAGGGTCCCTGGAGGCCCCTGGAGGTAGGGGGGGGGGGCACCAGCTGGGCCAGAGTGGCCCAAGGAGGGGTGCTTAAGAGTGGATACACATGTGTGGCTGGTGGTAAGGTCCCTGGAGGACCCTGGAGGTAGGGGGGGGGGCACCAGCGGAGCCAGAGTGGCCCTAAGGGGGGTGGTTGAGAGTGGGTACACATGTCCTCCAGGGGCCACTCATAGCGCTATTGGCGTTATGGAGGACGGCTTACAAAAAAAGGGGGGGGGGGGGTAGATCACAGGTCGATCTGTAACACTGCCATTATTGCCATTATCATGACATTTTCTTCAAAGAACCTGTACTACATTTATATTAAAACCAATACAAAATATTTCAGAAAGGAAGTTTAGAGCCAAGCAAAACTAACGCATAGCATGACCCTTAAGTTAATGTTGTTTAAACATTTAGGAATCACTGTTCAAATACTAACTCACATGTAATGTAGACGTATTGGCTCTAACACAACATGTTTGGTTCCTTTAAAGCTTCAACCTCGACAGCGACAACCTCAGGAGGACCCACTCTGAAAATGACCATCACAACTGGTGTTTGTTTGCCTATCTTCATTACGGTCATTAAAGGACTGTTGTTCAGTATATAGAAACATGACGTCTTGTATTACATTGAATGTGGAATTACTATTTAATTGTAACCTTTTGTTTAATTATTCCCATGTCCAATGACATCAACATGCTTGAATTGGGAGGCAGCCACACATTTATATTCAGAATAACAGATGTTCAGCTATGCAATATGAGCTAATTTGGGTCATTTGAAAGTTTTATGCCAAATACCAAGAACACAAATATAATTAACCAAAGAATTTGACACATTTCTCAAAACCATCAATGAAAAATTAATAAAGATGTTGAATTATATTTTTATATAAATTATATCAAATATTTAATCATATATGTTACAATGTGCTCAGTATAAGATGTTGAATTACTTCAAAAGGCTACCAACTAAGTTTTGTTTGCAATATTTTTACAGCAAAACAAGCATTGTTGTACACTATATGTAAATACGTAGCCTACTTAATATTAGATGTTTTTAACTGTGCTACTGTTTTTGTTACCAATGAAATGTATGTTGTACATGTATATTCCACTGCTCATTGATAAGTACAATATTATATAACCGATTGTACTTGTATTGTATTTTGGTGTTAATTATTATTGTTTATGAATCTCCATATTAAAATCCATACTAAAAAAGACAGCCAATCCATACAGTTGACATTGTAAAATATTGAAGCATCATTTGTGGGACGTATATTATCATTTAAATAAAATAAGAGCCATTCAGATTGTTCTCAAATGTGTTGGTCTAGACCTAGACCTATTGAGGCCTTGGCAGTTCCTTCAAATAGGTGAATATCAGCTTATAGCCAAACGTTCTGTTGTGTTGTTTCAAGGATCGGGACATTAGATTAATCACATGCCATTCAAACTGGAGGACTATTAAGCAATATCACACGAGAGGGAGTGCTGTTATACTGAATATCAGCACCCATGGGATGACTCTTGTCCAATCAAATGACTCAGTAGGAACTAACTGTGGTATATTAGCCTAGGAACAGTAGAATATGCCTATCCCTTTTCATAATCTTCATTGAGTTCCTCAGCCTGGGAATTTCAATTCAGGCGAAAACCCTCAAGGCGTAACTGCCAGCTAAGGTTTTCATGCGTTCACAGGGCAGAAAATCTGTTTTTTCATGAAGTGCATCCACTTCTAGATCTTACCATCTTACATTCTTCCTTCAATACACCTGAGAACGTCACATTCATATCTGCATGCCACACAGTGGACATGTTTCCACTTTTGGAATAAAGCCATTGATGCGTGGCCACCCGGCATTCTTCCATTACAGACTGCAGACAGTATATACTATATACTATACAATACTACCTACTATACTGCCACAAGTAACATAAAATATGTTTTTCTTCATTGTTCATTTGTAAAATAATGTTGGGGAACCCTGGGCATGGTAGGCAGGCCCGGCGATTGCCCTAGGCGCCCTAGGCTATCGCCTAGGGCGCCCACTAGTGACGCCCTTAATTCCCATTTATCACAGAATTAGAACAAGAAGCGAAATGAAACATGTTTATTAAACATGATCATCCTAGGGCGCCCCCTCAGCCATTCTAAAATCCCCCGCTGCCGGCCGGCTTTATGACATATCCACGTGGGGTTGTATCACAAAGACGATTTCATTAGACAGAGTAGCGTCCCAGCAGACACGTGCACACATAGGGCCCTTCAGCAATCGCGCCCGCAATAGTGCTCGTCCGCGATCGAACGCCCCCATCAACAATAGCGCTCGTCCGCGATCCAACCCCCCCCCCCCCCCCCCCCCCCCCATCAACAATTCGGCACCTGCCCCTCAAAACTGTGCACCTCCCTGCGTCCCAGTAATGTATTTGCATAACCACGATCTGATTGGCTGACGGATCCGTCGCTGCCCGAAAATTCGAACGCTTCTCAACTTTTGACGCAGGCCATGGAGCCGTAGAGTGTATAGTTAAAGATTCCTCCTATGAGCACCTTTGCATTTTATGGAGTTCATCCATGCTTTGAACCAGAATTAGAGTGTGTAATAAGTTATTGAATATAATAATAAAACATGTTTACTGTTTAAACTGAATGTAAAACTAGTGGTGTCTAAATTATTTTTTCTAAGGCTTATGATTAATTCTAAAGAAATAGCTGAAAATTAACACAAAAGATGAACTTAGTTTCTGCCAGGTTCAAGGCACATTTGCACAATGATCTGGTCTCAGCAGAGGCCTTGATTCTGTTGATTGTTATGTCTATTTGGAAGTCTTAATCTGTAAATTTCCCCCCAAAATAATATCACCAGAAGTAACCATTTAAAGGGTTATTTTTCTAAATGTTCTTCTGGGGGGGCATGCTCCCGGACCCCCCTAGCCTTGCTAGGTTACCAACTCTCAGCACCACTGCTACACAAAATTGTAAGGGAAACACTGAATGTAGTATAGTAGAATTATAAGTGGTTGAAAAAATATGCAAAGTAAGGGGGGGGGGGGCGCAAAACTCAATCTCGCCTAGGGCACCAAAAGGGCTAGAACCGGCCCTGATGGTAGGCCTATGCCATACCTCCAGATAGCTAAAAAATTGCAAATATCCTCATACATTTTAGTGTAGGGGTTTGGACTCATCGTCTACGTTGCATTTCAACATCGAGACGGACCAGTGTTTGTCGTCATGAGCCTCCATCATACGTATAGAGAAATGATGACACTGGGACTTGGAGACAAACACTGGCACCAAGATTCAAAACAACCACACAAAAGAGGCGTACACAGTAATTCATATTCTATTAACGATATTCACTTTGGAATGCCAGTCCTACCACACCCCATGGTGAGCTAGCTTTATAAGACAAGACTGTCATTGTGCTGAACACTTTGACTGGTGGAAGTGAACCGCGATCTGATTGGCTGACGGATCCGTCGCTGCCCGAAAATTCGAACGCTTCTCAACTTTTGACGCAGGCCATGGAGCCGTAGAGTGTATAGTTAAAGATTCCTCCTATGAGCACCTTTGCATTTTATGGAGTTCATCCATGCTTTGAACCAGAATTAGAGTGTGTAATAAGTTATTGAATATAATAATAAAACATGTTTACTGTTTAAACTGAATGTAAAACTAGTGGTGTCTAAATTATTTTTTCTAAGGCTTATGATTAATTCTAAAGAAATAGCTGAAAATTAACACAAAAGATGAACTTAGTTTCTGCCAGGTTCAAGGCACATTTGCACAATGATCTGGTCTCAGCAGAGGCCTTGATTCTGTTGATTGTTATGTCTATTTGGAAGTCTTAATCTGTAAATTTCCCCCCAAAATAATATCACCAGAAGTAACCATTTAAAGGGTTATTTTTCTAAATGTTCTTCTGGGGGGGCATGCTCCCGGACCCCCCTAGCCTTGCTAGGTTACCAACTCTCAGCACCACTGCTACACAAAATTGTAAGGGAAACACTGAATGTAGTATAGTAGAATTATAAGTGGTTGAAAAAATATGCAAAGTAAGGGGGGGGGGGGCGCAAAACTCAATCTCGCCTAGGGCACCAAAAGGGCTAGAACCGGCCCTGATGGTAGGCCTATGCCATACCTCCAGATAGCTAAAAAATTGCAAATATCCTCATACATTTTAGTGTAGGGGTTTGGACTCATCGTCTACGTTGCATTTCAACATCGAGACGGACCAGTGTTTGTCGTCATGAGCCTCCATCATACGTATAGAGAAATGATGACACTGGGACTTGGAGACAAACACTGGCACCAAGATTCAAAACAACCACACAAAAGAGGCGTACACAGTAATTCATATTCTATTAACGATATTCACTTTGGAATGCCAGTCCTACCACACCCCATGGTGAGCTAGCTTTATAAGACAAGACTGTCATTGTGCTGAACACTTTGACTGGTGGAAGTGAACCGCGATCTGATTGGCTGACGGATCCGTCGCTGCCCGAAAATTCGAACGCTTCTCAACTTTTGACGCAGGCCATGGAGCCGTAGAGTGTATAGTTAAAGATTCCTCCTATGAGCACCTTTGCATTTTATGGAGTTCATCCATGCTTTGAACCAGAATTAGAGTGTGTAATAAGTTATTGAATATAATAATAAAACATGTTTACTGTTTAAACTGAATGTAAAACTAGTGGTGTCTAAATTATTTTTTCTAAGGCTTATGATTAATTCTAAAGAAATAGCTGAAAATTAACACAAAAGATGAACTTAGTTTCTGCCAGGTTCAAGGCACATTTGCACAATGATCTGGTCTCAGCAGAGGCCTTGATTCTGTTGATTGTTATGTCTATTTGGAAGTCTTAATCTGTAAATTTCCCCCCAAAATAATATCACCAGAAGTAACCATTTAAAGGGTTATTTTTCTAAATGTTCTTCTGGGGGGGCATGCTCCCGGACCCCCCTAGCCTTGCTAGGTTACCAACTCTCAGCACCACTGCTACACAAAATTGTAAGGGAAACACTGAATGTAGTATAGTAGAATTATAAGTGGTTGAAAAAATATGCAAAGTAAGGGGGGGGGGGGCGCAAAACTCAATCTCGCCTAGGGCACCAAAAGGGCTAGAACCGGCCCTGATGGTAGGCCTATGCCATACCTCCAGATAGCTAAAAAATTGCAAATATCCTCATACATTTTAGTGTAGGGGTTTGGACTCATCGTCTACGTTGCATTTCAACATCGAGACGGACCAGTGTTTGTCGTCATGAGCCTCCATCATACGTATAGAGAAATGATGACACTGGGACTTGGAGACAAACACTGGCACCAAGATTCAAAACAACCACACAAAAGAGGCGTACACAGTAATTCATATTCTATTAACGATATTCACTTTGGAATGCCAGTCCTACCACACCCCATGGTGAGCTAGCTTTATAAGACAAGACTGTCATTGTGCTGAACACTTTGACTGGTGGAAGTGAACCGCGATCTGATTGGCTGACGGATCCGTCGCTGCCCGAAAATTCGAACGCTTCTCAACTTTTGACGCAGGCCATGGAGCCGTAGAGTGTATAGTTAAAGATTCCTCCTATGAGCACCTTTGCATTTTATGGAGTTCATCCATGCTTTGAACCAGAATTAGAGTGTGTAATAAGTTATTGAATATAATAATAAAACATGTTTACTGTTTAAACTGAATGTAAAACTAGTGGTGTCTAAATTATTTTTTCTAAGGCTTATGATTAATTCTAAAGAAATAGCTGAAAATTAACACAAAAGATGAACTTAGTTTCTGCCAGGTTCAAGGCACATTTGCACAATGATCTGGTCTCAGCAGAGGCCTTGATTCTGTTGATTGTTATGTCTATTTGGAAGTCTTAATCTGTAAATTTCCCCCCAAAATAATATCACCAGAAGTAACCATTTAAAGGGTTATTTTTCTAAATGTTCTTCTGGGGGGGCATGCTCCCGGACCCCCCTAGCCTTGCTAGGTTACCAACTCTCAGCACCACTGCTACACAAAATTGTAAGGGAAACACTGAATGTAGTATAGTAGAATTATAAGTGGTTGAAAAAATATGCAAAGTAAGGGGGGGGGGGGCGCAAAACTCAATCTCGCCTAGGGCACCAAAAGGGCTAGAACCGGCCCTGATGGTAGGCCTATGCCATACCTCCAGATAGCTAAAAAATTGCAAATATCCTCATACATTTTAGTGTAGGGGTTTGGACTCATCGTCTACGTTGCATTTCAACATCGAGACGGACCAGTGTTTGTCGTCATGAGCCTCCATCATACGTATAGAGAAATGATGACACTGGGACTTGGAGACAAACACTGGCACCAAGATTCAAAACAACCACACAAAAGAGGCGTACACAGTAATTCATATTCTATTAACGATATTCACTTTGGAATGCCAGTCCTACCACACCCCATGGTGAGCTAGCTTTATAAGACAAGACTGTCATTGTGCTGAACACTTTGACTGGTGGAAGTGAACCGCGATCTGATTGGCTGACGGATCCGTCGCTGCCCGAAAATTCGAACGCTTCTCAACTTTTGACGCAGGCCATGGAGCCGTAGAGTGTATAGTTAAAGATTCCTCCTATGAGCACCTTTGCATTTTATGGAGTTCATCCATGCTTTGAACCAGAATTAGAGTGTGTAATAAGTTATTGAATATAATAATAAAACATGTTTACTGTTTAAACTGAATGTAAAACTAGTGGTGTCTAAATTATTTTTTCTAAGGCTTATGATTAATTCTAAAGAAATAGCTGAAAATTAACACAAAAGATGAACTTAGTTTCTGCCAGGTTCAAGGCACATTTGCACAATGATCTGGTCTCAGCAGAGGCCTTGATTCTGTTGATTGTTATGTCTATTTGGAAGTCTTAATCTGTAAATTTCCCCCCAAAATAATATCACCAGAAGTAACCATTTAAAGGGTTATTTTTCTAAATGTTCTTCTGGGGGGGCATGCTCCCGGACCCCCCTAGCCTTGCTAGGTTACCAACTCTCAGCACCACTGCTACACAAAATTGTAAGGGAAACACTGAATGTAGTATAGTAGAATTATAAGTGGTTGAAAAAATATGCAAAGTAAGGGGGGGGGGGCGCAAAACTCAATCTCGCCTAGGGCACCAAAAGGGCTAGAACCGGCCCTGATGGTAGGCCTATGCCATACCTCCAGATAGCTAAAAAATTGCAAATATCCTCATACATTTTAGTGTAGGGGTTTGGACTCATCGTCTACGTTGCATTTCAACATCGAGACGGACCAGTGTTTGTCGTCATGAGCCTCCATCATACGTATAGAGAAATGATGACACTGGGACTTGGAGACAAACACTGGCACCAAGATTCAAAACAACCACACAAAAGAGGCGTACACAGTAATTCATATTCTATTAACGATATTCACTTTGGAATGCCAGTCCTACCACACCCCATGGTGAGCTAGCTTTATAAGACAAGACTGTCATTGTGCTGAACACTTTGACTGGTGGAAGTGAACCGCGATCTGATTGGCTGACGGATCCGTCGCTGCCCGAAAATTCGAACGCTTCTCAACTTTTGACGCAGGCCATGGAGCCGTAGAGTGTATAGTTAAAGATTCCTCCTATGAGCACCTTTGCATTTTATGGAGTTCATCCATGCTTTGAACCAGAATTAGAGTGTGTAATAAGTTATTGAATATAATAATAAAACATGTTTACTGTTTAAACTGAATGTAAAACTAGTGGTGTCTAAATTATTTTTTCTAAGGCTTATGATTAATTCTAAAGAAATAGCTGAAAATTAACACAAAAGATGAACTTAGTTTCTGCCAGGTTCAAGGCACATTTGCACAATGATCTGGTCTCAGCAGAGGCCTTGATTCTGTTGATTGTTATGTCTATTTGGAAGTCTTAATCTGTAAATTTCCCCCCAAAATAATATCACCAGAAGTAACCATTTAAAGGGTTATTTTTCTAAATGTTCTTCTGGGGGGGCATGCTCCCGGACCCCCCTAGCCTTGCTAGGTTACCAACTCTCAGCACCACTGCTACACAAAATTGTAAGGGAAACACTGAATGTAGTATAGTAGAATTATAAGTGGTTGAAAAAATATGCAAAGTAAGGGGGGGGGGGGCGCAAAACTCAATCTCGCCTAGGGCACCAAAAGGGCTAGAACCGGCCCTGATGGTAGGCCTATGCCATACCTCCAGATAGCTAAAAAATTGCAAATATCCTCATACATTTTAGTGTAGGGGTTTGGACTCATCGTCTACGTTGCATTTCAACATCGAGACGGACCAGTGTTTGTCGTCATGAGCCTCCATCATACGTATAGAGAAATGATGACACTGGGACTTGGAGACAAACACTGGCACCAAGATTCAAAACAACCACACAAAAGAGGCGTACACAGTAATTCATATTCTATTAACGATATTCACTTTGGAATGCCAGTCCTACCACACCCCATGGTGAGCTAGCTTTATAAGACAAGACTGTCATTGTGCTGAACACTTTGACTGGTGGAAGTGAACCGCGATCTGATTGGCTGACGGATCCGTCGCTGCCCGAAAATTCGAACGCTTCTCAACTTTTGACGCAGGCCATGGAGCCGTAGAGTGTATAGTTAAAGATTCCTCCTATGAGCACCTTTGCATTTTATGGAGTTCATCCATGCTTTGAACCAGAATTAGAGTGTGTAATAAGTTATTGAATATAATAATAAAACATGTTTACTGTTTAAACTGAATGTAAAACTAGTGGTGTCTAAATTATTTTTTTCTAAGACTTATGATTAATTCTAAAGAAATAGCTGAAAATTAACACAAAAGATGAACTTAGTTTCTGCCAGGTTCAAGGCACATTTGCACAATGATCTGGTCTCAGCAGAGGCCTTGATTCTGTTGATTGTTATGTCTATTTGGAAGTCTTAATCTGTAAATTTCCCCCCAAAATAATATCACCAGAAGTAACCATTTAAAGGGTTATTTTTCTAAATGTTCTTCTGGGGGGCATGCTCCCGGACCCCCCTAGCCTTGCTAGGTTACCAACTCTCAGCACCACTGCTACACAAAATTGTAAGGGAAACACTGAATGTAGTATAGTAGAATTATAAGTGGTTGAAAAAATATGCAAAGTAAGGGGGGGGGGGCGCAAAACTCAATCTCGCCTAGGGCACCAAAAGGGCTAGAACCGGCCCTGATGGTAGGCCTATGCCATACCTCCAGATAGCTAAAAAATTGCAAATATCCTCATACATTTTAGTGTAGGGGTTTGGACTCATCGTCTACGTTGCATTTCAACATCGAGACGGACCAGTGTTTGTCGTCATGAGCCTCCATCATACGTATTGAGAAATGATGACACTGGCACCAAGATTCAAAACAACCACACAAAAGAGGCGTACACAGTAATTCATATTCTATTAACGATATTCACTTTGGAATGCCAGTCCTACCACACCCCATGGTGAGCTAGCTTTATAAGACAAGACTGTCATTGTGCTGAACACTTTGACTGGTGGAAGTGAACTTTCACATTCATGATATTTAAAGAAACACCTCAATGAAGTCTTAGATAACTGTGTGATAACGTCAGCGCGAACTGATTGGAACGTTAACAAGGTCTGTATTTAATATTTATATCATTGAAAAGGATATCAATTTCAATATCTAGAGCAGTTTATTTCAAATTGGCTAATAATTTTAAAGTTAGGTCTACAGGAGTCCATAGCCTACTCCATGGCAAATCAATGGCCTTATCATGCATTATTTGGTTCAAAATATTATTTAGGGCGTGTTCACACCTGGCGTTTTTTGTGATAGGGAAAAGTTGAGCCGAAACAAAAGCTGGCAGCGCTTTTTGTCCTAAAAGGGCAGAGTGTTTTTTCTATCGCCTAGCAACGAACCCACTCTAGACCCCGACGTTACTCGCCTACTACGTATCCAGGCTACCCTTACATCGTTGTTACAAAATGGCAAGAAACAGGCGATTGGCACTTGCATTGGCACTTGCATTGGCCCCAGCTGACGACGAGGAGAGTCATGTACCTGCACGTTTGTGGGTGCACGATATCACTCCGGGGAGGCAGCAGCAAGGTGCCCACCATCATTTAGTCCAGGAGCTTCGTATCGATGATGCGCGATTTGCGGCGAACTGTGATTGGTCAGTTGTCAAAAAAACGCCTGACGTCGGGCGCTTTTTTCCTGACAGTTGAACTTTTTTCAACTTTTTTTTACGCTCGGTGCGGGAGAAAAAAACGCAGAGAAAACGCTCTGCTACACAGGAATATAATGTAAAACGAGCGCTGGCAGAAAAGAAAAAAACGCTAGGTGTGAACACGCCCTTATGAGCTGAATTTTTGGTCATCTATACTAAATCAATGTTCTCGTTATTAACAAGGGGCATTGGTAGCCCTTTAGAATAGCTGGAAATTCACTAAATGGCACTAAATGGTGGATTAAGTGGGTATTCATCATTTATAAAGCATTGTTCCAACATGAGTACTCATTCGTAAGCAATTCATAATCAGTTATACATTATAAATTAGATAATGCTTTATAAGATCATTTATGAAGGGCAAGTTAATGATTCACATTGTGTTAACAATGCTGTGTACATATTTATTAATGCTGCAGTTCATGATTGGTTCAACTAGTTAGAAAGCACTAATTAAACTTGTGTGTGAACTCATCTAAAGTGAGGATAGATATTCCTCACTTTAGATGAGCTCACAGGTGCACCCTGTTAAGTTCTAATGCCAAGAACGAGCCGAATCTGTAAACCACGGGCTCCCTCCCGTGCTGGCGCTCAGAGGCAGTCTGGTCGGAGAACCGGTGGCACTACTGCTGCCGGTCTCCAACCAAGAATACTGCAGCTGAACGTTGAAGGGCTTACTGACAGCAAAATACCTGTCATCGAGCACCTGGCTAATACCACCCAAGCCATGGTCATCCTCCTCCAGGAGACCCACCGCACAACTGCGGCTGGGCTAGCAATCACCAACTTCACGCTAGTCGGGTCGATCCTGAGCAGGAGGCACGGCCTTGCCACGCTTGTCCACAACAACTTGAGCTGGACCCTCGCTGATCGATCACCGGATGACTCCGATATCGAGTGGCTGCGGGTGGACGTCGGCGATACCAAAATCGTAAACGTCTACAAGCCCCCATCCTCGCGACTTACACCAGTGTCCATTCCGGTGTTCAACCCACCCTGTATATATGCCGGTGACTTCAACTGCCGGCATGAGGGGTGGGGTTACAACACCAACTCACTGGACGGAGAAACCCTTGCTGACTGGGCGGTGAACAACTCCTTCACCCTTCTATACGACCCGAAGGGCCCAAACAGCTTTTACTCCACCCGGTGGGACACTAAGACCAACCCCGACCTGGCGTTCGCGAGTGTCGGTGCAGGTAACCAGCTCCCTGACAGACGTGTGCTCGGAAAGTTCCCTAGGTCACAACATCGACCGTCGCTGATATCGGTCCCCGATCTCGTGACCTCAGTCCCGAGCGGACCGATGAAGCGATGGAATTTCCGAAAGGCCAACTGGAAACTCTTCCGCCTCCACACCAACAAGTCCACACGGTGTCTCCCACCACCAGACACTGCAAATGTGGACGAGGCATACCAGGACTTCTGCAAGGCATTAACATCTGCAGCTAAAAAATCCATCCCACGTGGTCGTCGCAACAACTACAAACCATGTTGGGATGGGGAATGCGAGAACCTCTACAAAGCTTTCCTCCGAGCGCCAATTGGCCCCGAGTCGAGCAGTGCAGCTACAGCGCTGCTTGATATACTCGGAAGGAAGAAACAACAGCGTTGGCAAGAGGCTGTCAACTCCATCGACTTCTCGCACTCCAGCCACATTGCGTGGAGCACCCTCAACAACCTGACTGGCAGGTCTGGACACTCACCCCGAACTTGCCCCGTTTCTGCAAATACCATCGCATCACAACTCGTGAAAAACGGGGTATACGGGAAAAAAGACCGCGAGTCTACACGACTTGTGCGTCAAGAAGTGTCTGACCTCTGGAGGGTGCCAACACCTAGCGATGAAAACATCTCCGGCGACTTCACGCTGGAGGAATTCATCGCAGCCCTCCAGCACACAAAGTCAGGTAAGTCTCCGGGCCCAGACAACATCTGCCCGGAACTTGTGCTCCACGCTGCCCCCGCCCTGAAGTCCTGGCTAAGAGATTTCCTATCCTCCTGCTTGCGCCAACTCCGAATCCCAAAAATCTGGAGGAAAGCCCTAATAGTCGCGATCCCAAAGCCGAATAAGCCAAAGGATGATGCAAAGAGCTACCATCCCATCTCTCTGCTCTGCGTCCCCTTTAAAATCCTTGAGCGTCTTCTCTACGCCCGCGTCAAACCTATCATCGATCCCCTGCTCCCCCAGGAGCAGGCAGGATTTCGACGTGGGAAGTCCACCGTAGACCAGGTCACCCTTTTGACCCAAGACATCGAGGATTGCTTTGAGGCTAAAAAGAAGGCCGGCGCCGTCTTTGTCGACCTGACGGCAGCCTACGACACCGTATGGCACCGTGGCCTCACCTGCAAACTGCTCCGCTTGCTGCCAAACAAGCACATGGTCAAAATGATCATGGAGCTTGTCTGGAACCGCAGCTTCACTCTTACCACCAGTAGCGGAGAGAAAAGCAGGTTACGACGCCTGAAAAATGGCGTCCCCCAGGGATCTGTCCTGGCCCCCCTCCTGTATAACATCTATACACACGATCTGCCTGCTACAGTCTCACGGAAATATGCGTACGCAGACGACCTTGCACTGCTGCATACCGCTGGAGACTGGCAGGCATTGGAGGGGACCTTGAGCCAGGACATGGAGACCCTAGTGGCCTACCTCCATAAATGGAGATTGAAGCTCAGCGAAGCCAAGACGGTGTCGACAGCTTTCCACCTCTGCAACCGGGAAGCGAAGCGTGAGCTTGAGGTTGAGGTTCGTCTACCGGACGAATCCTCCCTTGCCCTGTCTTTCTGCGCCGAGCCTACATACCTCGGCGTAACCCTAGACAGGTCGCTCACCTTCCGTCAACACCTCTCATCAGTACGCAAGAAACTTAACACCCGCGTCTCACTATTGAGGCGGGTTGGTCGGGACTGGCTGGGGTGCTGGGGCGGGAAAACGCTGCGAACGGCTGCGCTTGCCCTGGTCTACTCAGCTGGTGAGTACTGCGCACCTGTTTGGTGCCGCAGTGCTCACATCAAAAACATCGACATCCGATCAACGAAGCCTTGCGTATTGTGACTGGATGCCTGCGCCCCACACTGTGGGACAACTACGATCCTAGCAGGCATCCAATCCGCTGAGCTCCGCCGCAAGGGGCTGTAGCACGTCTAGCAGGCGGGCAATCATGGAGCCCAACCACCTGCTCCATGAAAGGCTCTTAGTACCAACAGAGTCCCGAGCCCGCCT
>JAOPHQ010004123.1:0-39554 GCA_030340625.1 Merluccius polli | reverse complement strand
CCCCACACCACTCCTCCAACTTCCTGTCTCTTTCACTGTCTTCTTCTGCATCTCTTCCAGGCTCACTCCCTGTTCTCCGCCTCGTTCTTCCTACTCCACCAGCCCCCCCCCCCCCCCCCACACACACACACACACACACCGCCCCCCCTCCCCTCCCCTCCACCCATCCCTCCTCCTCATCCCTCTCAGAACCACCACCAGCCCATCCCCCCCCCCCCCCCTCTCTTTTCGATCTCCTCCCTGCTCTGCTCTGCTGGAGCTCAAATCGCAGCCTCTGTCCCTGGCAGATGGAGGATGGGAGCGAGAGGGAGAGAGGGAGAGAGGGAGAAAGGGAGAGGGAGAGAGAGAGAAAGAGAGAGAGAGAAAGAGAGAGAGAGAGAAAGAGAGAGAGAGAGCGCGAGTGGGGAGCTCTTAACTAGCTATGTCTGAGCCTCAGCTCTCTGCACACCAACTGCTGCCTGCCTCCTGCCTCCGAAGCACAATCCAACAGCAGCACACACACAGTAACACCGTGCCCCCCTACCGCCTTCCCACCCCAGCCCACCATACCCTACCCCCCTGCCCAGCCCCACCCCACCCATGCTACCCCCCCCCCCCCCCCCCCCCCACACGCACACACACACACACAGTGCCAGAAACAACAACACCCCCCACCATACACACACACACACACACACCCTGTCCTCTGGGGACAGAGTCTTAGTCCTCGGGGGGCCATGGTGTGGAGTGTGCTGCCTGGTCCGTATATCTTGGCTGCACAAGAAAAGCGAGGCGGCAGCACAATAGATTAGGGCGTCCACAGCGCTGTTCAACCTTTAACCTATAGATTATGTCTCTGGCTCTATATGGGCCGGACACATGGGATGTGTACATTATACTATATGCAAGGCCGCCTGTTTTCCCTGTCGTTCACCATTGTTAAACGTGTCTGTTGGTAAACAGATATGTTGAACTCAATTTGACATGGTCTAGTTCTAAAAGCAGTGAGCTTTAAGAGATGTATTTGATGTTATTTTTGGACATACACAAAAAAGGGTGGTCTGCTTTGGTCAGCTTTTTATGATAATAAGTATATGATAATAATAAAATAAAATAATAATATTAATAATATAATAATAACATATTCCTTGGGGGTTTTGGTGCCCTGTGACTGCACTTGGCTCTCCCCCTTTGAGGCCTCATCTGGCAGTTATGACCGGGCCTGGCATGGGTTGGACCACCAGTTGAGGGTCTGGGGGTGGAACTGACTGCTCCTCTCTGTTATTTACAGTCCTGTCTGTCCAAAGGAATCTGTTGTCCTGACCGTCACTCAGTGGCTGTGTGTGTGTGTGTGTGTGTATTTCTAATTCTACCTCAGGGATCTGGTTGTCCATCTGACCAGTGTGGAGACTGCTGCCCCGAGGCCAGATGACATTGTCTGTGTAGAACGACCAGACATTGATGTAGGGGCTGCTCAGATGCTGCTTGAATATCAAGACATGTGAATGTGTGGGCACACACACACACACACACACACACACACACACACACACACATGCATATCTGTGCGTACATAGACAAACACACGCATGTACGCTGTGCACACACAGACACAGACAAAGACACACACACACACACACACACACACACACACACACACACACACACACACACACACACACACACACACACACACACACACACACACACACACACACACACACACACACACACACAGCAGCAGCAGTGCCTGGCTAGTTCCTAAGACGGATGTTCCTTTCAGCCATCATACGGCTGACAATCAACTCCCCCCCTCTACCCTCACCCCCTTCCCCAAGCCTCTGTCACTTCCTGGCTGGTCGCGGCCAGCAGACGGTAAAGACACTGGAGCCGCTGGCTGCAGGGCCGCTCTCGGTGTTGTGTGTGTGTTTGTGTGTGCGCTTATTTAGAAACAAAAAAAATCTGAAGTAAGAGGGTGGAAGAGAGGTGGGCAAAAAAGGGGGTTTCTGAGAGTTGTTGGTGAGGGGTAAGGGGGTGAGGGGTGTGTGTGTGTGTGTTTGTGGGGGGGGGGGGGGTGCAGAGCTTGTCAGCTGGTTACGACTGGAGCCTGTCTGGTCACAGTTCCAAACTGGACAGCGCTGCCTTATCCTCTGCGGCTAGTGCTGTCCTCATGTGGAAGGCAGACAATAGCACTAGCTGTCACACACACACACACACACACGTACACGCACACACACACACACACACACACACACACACACACACACACACACACACACACACACACACACACACACACACACACACACACACACCTACACAGCATATGCTTCCGCTGAAGGTCAGAGATGCTCAGTCCAAAATGGATTAAATAAATAATACCTCACACATCTAACGGGTTATTGTAACATATCTGCACTTCCAACTCAATATGTGCATGTGTGTGTGTGTGTGTGAGTGAAATATCTGCTTATATGCAGTTGCCCAAACTAAACTTTCATCATTTTTCATTGTTTCACTGCATTGCATAATCCAGAAGAAGAAGGGGGGGGGGGGGGGGAATCAACAAACTGAATCCATTAACTGATATGGCTGCAGAGCACAATATTAACACCCATAATATTTTCTTCCTGGGGAATTATTTTCATTAATTTCAGTTAGAGGCAATAATTTGCCTATCAATATTTTAAAATAAATGATATTTAAGTGGCCTTAAATGATGGTGCTTTTTTTTGTTCTTCGTATTTTTTGCTAGTTTGGCACTAGCCTACCCCAAACAGTGTGCACAGTATAGGCTATTAGTCTACTGAAGGTCAACATATTGTAATGTTGATGATTTGGTGATTTTCCCTGTGTGCTGAATTCTATGCTGTGTGTGTCTCACCAACTGCTATGTTAAGACACAGAGAAGAAGAAGAAGAAGAAGAAGAAGAAGAAGAAGAAGAAGAAGAAGAAGAAGAAGAAGAAGAAGAAGAGAAGAAAAAAAAAAACATTTCAAACTGTGCCATCATGGGATGTGGAAGACGTGGAAGGATGAGGCAGACATGAAAGTTGGCCTATTTCACGGTCAGGCCGCGGGAACGCCAGGGCCCTGAATGGCAATGCATTACTTTAATGTGACAGACAAGTCCCCAGGCAACACTCGCAGAGCCGCGGCAGGCAGTCGGGCCCAGGTACTTGATGAGTGTGACACCTTCACCATTCCACTGTAGAAATGTTGTTGCCGCACGCTCCGCTGCTTCGGTTCAAATTGACGACACGTTCCCGCCAATCTGTCCTCCCCAGTCCTGTCGGGATCACGGATCTCCTTGTAGCCGCCCACAAGGCTTTGCTGCAATCACTAAGAACTTGCCTTTGGGACCCACCTGCCGAGGAAAATTGTGGCCGAGCCAGTGGAGGACTGCGACCAAATTCCACGGCATACACAATGTCTCATACCCACATTGTTTGCCCAATCAAGCGAAGACGGGCAAGTGTGTGTGGCAGGTTCAGAGCCAGGGCCTAAGGGCATCTCGCTGCCTATCCACATGCCCTCAACAAATCAACTTGAGATGATAAAAAAGAAAAAAGAAACATCCCTCGCACGCACAGGTAGCTGCATGTGTGTGGTTGACCTCAACACGTACAATCCCTGTATGTTGAGCAGGCTATCAACATTATTCCATATGAGCCCATTGTGAGCCATGGGGTGTTTTGGTGGAATGAAGACTACTGTGTATGCATCTGCGAGCATGCGTGCGTGTGTGTGTGCATACATGTGTGTGTGCTTAAGTGAAGGTGGAATGATGATGCATTGCTGTGATGGGATCGGAGCGGGTCCTTAAGTTCATTAGGCTACAACCCAGGAGAGCAGCCGCAGGGAGCAGTGCGGTAGCCAAGTCTTGCCAGGAGGCTGAGTTGGGAGTCCGGCGGGGAGGAGGCTGTTGATGTCCACGGCGTGTTTGTTAACAGCCTGATTCCATCAAGTGGTGTGTAAGCAGCGCAGCCAACTGTGAGTAGACCCTTGGCCCCTGCCTATTTTTAAACAGCACAGCACTTCAGTCAAAGGTAGACAATCCAGCACTTGAGTGTTGTAAACGATGCTAATATTCCTGCATTTGTACATTTGGGAGAAGGCGCTGCATCTTACTATCGACAGTTATATATACGACCTATATGATTTACCTTGAGGGCAAAAATGTATTCATTGGATTATTTTTCATATAGCCTGCTCTTCCACAATCTAATGTATAAGTAATACAAATAATAATATTAGAATGAACAAATATGACAAACAAGTAAACACTTTAAAACATTTTAATACAATTCGGTGTTTTTTCACACAAAAAAAACAGTAAGAGATTTTAAATGAAAAAACTCCCAGTTGGGGTGAGAATATGAAATCCATCCGGAGGATGAGATTCATAGGAAAAAATATCTTGCACAGACACCCCTCCAAATTTCATCATTTAGTATGCTGCTAAAAAATGACTCTGAGAGCAGTCCAAAATAACAACGGCAACCAGAAGACAAGCTGTGTTGCATTCTAAACAGGCATCTTATAAATCACCTGAGGCGCTGGGCTGCAGGGCCTACACATAGAAGACAGAGTTAAAATGCTTCTTCATCGCTGGGTCTTTCACGTTGATTTGGCCATATGGACACTGCAGGAGAAAATTCAATAATTAAAATGAATAAAATTGCATGGTAACATATCTCACCAACACATATTCTCTTCAATGTTATTAATCATTTTTATATATTTGATATATGTCACTTTCATGACATTGTTTCAGTAGGAAGTTCAATAATCAGTACATACATAAATCACACAATTCTTAGTAATCACAAAAAACGCTATGGGCTAACAGTATACGCCATAATATAGATAATATATATCATTAAGTATTAAATATGGATGGAGGAATGCTAGATGGAGACAACATGTTTGCTGCTAACATTGCTTGTTTTGGTTAGGCTGTCTCTTAATAAAGATGATGAACATATTAATCCCTGCTGACAGTGGCAACTCTATGACTCGGTGACTTGTTTTAATACGCTTGTGGACAACAATAAAGTTTACGGCAGCACAGGTAAGCAACTATCTGCTGTTTGCTTAACAAACAACGCTAATGAGTGGGGGGAAAAAAACATTGTTACCTTTTGCTGTTTTAATGTCAGCAAAAACATAGAATTAAGCGAGCCTTGTCCTTTTCGTTGTATTAAATATGGTAATTGTTAAAGGGACATGGCTTTAGACTTGAGAACGAAGCTCTGAAAAGCCAACATGAAGCCAACAATGAAGCAATACAACACAGAAGTACCCATAAAATAATGGCTCAGTACAGAGCAAAGAACAATGGGAGAAAAGGAGTATAAAAGGAGAACACAGCTCACATGTCTGCATGCACTCCCACAGCATTTGCCTCTCCGAAGGTGGGCATACTCTGTGAAGACCTTGTACCCAGTGGAGGGGTCCATGTACATCTGCTGCTTTGCCTGAACATAATGGAGATATTATTTAATTAGTTTTAAACACCCCCCCCCCCCTCCCACACACACACACACACACACACTCACACACACACACACACACACACACACACACGTATTCACGGAAAACAGATTGTTTGGGGTCAGGAAGAAGGTATAAACATGTGACCTCTTTACTAGGAAACAGATGTAAAAACCAGCAGAGATCTTAGGAAGTCAATAAATTATTTTCATGGAGTCATTATTTTCATTAAGCCCAGATCCTTTTGGTGATTGTCTTGTACCTACAAATGATTAATGGGTTTCAAATAGGTATGATATATATTTTCAGTATGTCTGTGTATGTATGCTTGTTACACCCCCACCTTAAGAAAAACAAACCGACTGAGGAGAAGATGTTTACAACGCAAATAATAAGCACGTTGCCATGCCTTTGCATGCATTCATTTTACACAGATTCACATAAACACTTTATGCAAGTGAAAAGCACTGAAGTCCTCATCAATTCCTTTGGAAGTTAGAAAATGTCATCTCCCAGTCTGTTTCAAACTGGAAGCCCACTAGTTGGTGAGGCCTGACAGGCCACAAAGGGAAAGGGCCCCAGGCTCTCCGGTGACACGGCCTGTCATTTCAGATGCCATCGCAAGGCTGCATAGTGAGGGTGGCACAGCTAGGGCCGACCCTGTGTTGTGCTTTTCCCACCCAGGCGCTACTGCACACTGCGGGGTCACGGCCAAGTTGCTACAACTTTATCCACAGTCGAAAATACAATATTTAATACAGGTAGACCCGCAGGCATGCTGAATGACACTATGAAACAGCCACAACAACCACTTCAGCATGAGCTCTGTGAAGTCGATTACTGGTGATGGAAAACTTGTAAACTTGAAAACATTGATCAGGGAATAGAAAAGTGTTTATAATTCGTTTATAATTTGGCAATATAGGATAGTTTCTTCTTAAAACCTTTCTCTTTGTGAACGCTTTTGGAAATGTTTGCTATATGTTTTTATTTATACTGCTTCTATTCCTATTTTATTCATTTTATTGTCTTTTTTCAAAGCACTTTGTAACTTTGTTAAGAAAAGAGCTATATAAATAAAGTTTGTTATCATTATTCATATTGTTAATAAAAGGACTAATTAAGCAATATTATTAATAATATTGTAATATTGCGGTTATACAACGGTTACCAACAAAATAAGATATATCATCAAAATGTATTCATACTGTGGAGCAATTCGCTCTCAAAATAAAAACCTTTTTGCTATTGTCATCACCGTTTCCCTGGAAATACATGGGGTCTAACTAATACCTGGAAACCAATTAGACACACCCAGACTCCTACGTAATGAAACCTAGTTTAGTACTCCAGCAAGCAGGCCGACCCTTAGTAAACAACAAATATAAATCAACATTAACAACAAAATGATCCGTTTTGTATCGATATTGTAGGCTGCTGTTTAGCTCTAGCTCTACTCCTACAGTGGCAGTTACAATGTTGCCATGGAAATATGTAGTTCTAATCAATGGCGGAGTAATATTTATAGTGATGAGGCCGCACGGCCAGGTGTGCCGTCATGCTGATTGGAGGGCTGAATGTCTAGCTGACCAATCAGGTTGCTTGGTCGGAACTACCTTTGGTGTAATGGCGGACGGTGAGCATGTAGGCTGGAGTGCATGAAGCTTACCTCACACGCCTCTCTATGTACTCTGTGAATGGCAGATTCCTCCGCTGTTAACGCTGTTTCCTTACTCCCTGCAGCCTCCTCCGTGGTGAGCAGCCTGCTGTGGCCCGTCCTGCCGCCACGCAGACGTGGTGTCGCCATTGTGAGGAGTGTGTTGATGTCACTGCGGCCACGGGTCCACTGGACAACTAACGGTCCGGTCTGGCGGCGACACAGCACGTTAAACGGACTCATCTCAGGGGTGGCGATGCCGAAGCTCATGGCACTTTACAGTGGCTTCTTCTTACGCTAAACTCGCCCGCCATGGTTTAAAAAGAAAAGGAGAAAGGAAACGACATCGTAAAAACCTAGTGTTATAGGTTTATAGGGTTGTAACGAGGTCTGCAGACATTAAAAGTCTGCTGCAGCATCATTCATGCTCAGCGCTGTATGTACACATAACCACTTCCTCCGTCCCTGTCGCTGCCTGGCTGACATGTGACCATCTGAACACTGGACTAGTGACGCACGCAGCGCCTCTGCTGTTGCAACGGAACCACTGCACAACCACTGCACAACTTCTATATATATATACTGTATATATATATATATATATATATATATACTGTATATATATATATATATATATACTGTATATATATATATATATATATATATACTGTATATATATATATACTGTATATATATATATATATATATATATATATATATATATATATATATATATATACTATATATATATATATATATATATATATACTATATATATATATATATATACTATATATATATATATATATACTGTATATATATATATATATATATATATACTGTATATATATATATATATACTGTATATATATATATATCTATACTGTATATATCTATACTGTATATATCTATACTGTATGATCTATACTGTATATATATATATATATATATATATATATATATACACAGTGTATATATATATATATATATATATATATATATATATATATATTATTCTTGTAATACATATTTTATATAGGCTATGTTAATATATATTATATAACATGATAACAAAAAATATATCAACATCCCATTACTAATAGGCCCACCGGGGAAACCTCTAAAAAAATAGCACTTGTTTATTACATGTTCATGACATGTGCCCTTACTGGTTTTAAGAATAGACACATACTGTATAGGCCTATACCGAAAGCAGTGATTTACTGAACACTACAGGGTCAAAGCGTGGACATTCAGGGGTCTTCTCAAGGTTATCTACTGCTGAAGGCCACCTCTCCGACACTGTGTGGACTCTATAATTCTGGCTAATGAAACCTGACACGTGTCTTGGACTGACATCATGGGGTAATTTTACCACAAGATTTATTTTTTATTTTTTTTACATATAGCCTTCTCAAGTCCTTCTCTGTCTGTCTGTCTGTCTGTCCGTCCAAATATCTATCTATCTATCTATCTATCTATCTATCTATCTATCTATCTATCTATCTATCTATCTATCTATCTATCTATCTATCTATCTATCTATCTATCTATCTATCTATCTATCTATCTATCTATCTATCTATCTATCTATCTATCTATCTATCTATCTATCTATCTATCTGATGTATTACGTTATGATGAGGCAGCAGGTGTAGCAGCATTGCACATGGGTGTCTGAAACAGCGCGTCCCAGTCTGCTGCCATGTAATTAACTCCCAATCAGCCTGAAGCCCTGGCTGCCATCCAGACAGACTCCCTGGAGACGAGCACACGGTTATCATTCAGCAGCACGACGGGACAACTCTACACACAGGACAATCAATTACTGTACAGTAGTCACGAGAAAATGAGTTGTACGTGAAGCGACCGTATTATTACATTAATGTAGACTCATAACCTAATTCAAAGCCTAATACAACTTATCTAATTGAAGCCTAGGTTTAACCTAATGCACGTCTTCGCTGTAAAGACACGCTGCGCGCGCGCCAGCCGTGCAGGGCCGCTCTCTCTCTCGCGTCGCGCGAGGTGCTCCGGTCTCAACGAGCTGACGTCACTAATCTTTGACAGCGGCACTTCCTGGAGTGGGTTTGTTGTGGGAAATACCACCACCACCGTGTTGCTGCTGACAAGGTGCTGCCGCTGCTGCTGCGACGACGGACCATCAGCAGCCGCAGCCGCAGCACGCACAGGAAAAGCCGTCCGTGTCGCGGTGTGTAGTTGTACCCTTCAAGTATGGCGCCGTTTTCCACCGGTAGCGGATAAGACGGCCGGCACCGATTTACGGAAAGAGGCGACGCGAGCCGCGATGCTGTAAACCATGGACAGCAGAATAAAGTAAGACTGCACGACTCCTTTCCTTGTTTCCTTTCCTAACCCTTGCGTTTTTTTTTTGTTAAACCGAGGACCGGGAGGTTCACACGACGTGGCGCGAGCCAGGCTAACGGTTCCGAAATGCGGCGTGAGAGAGTGTGTGTGGTGTAATTTGACCCATCTTCCCCGAGTTGGGTCGGTCTGCTGCTGCTCTCTCTCTCTCTCTCTCTCTCTCTCTCTCTCTCTGTCTCTCCCCCCCCCCCTCTCTCTCTGTCTCTCTGTCTCTCTCTCGCGTTAGCTGACCACGAATTAGCACGTCTGCTAGTGAAGCAGAGGGCTAGTAACACGTTGCATTTGGCCACAGTCTCCCCTCCACTCAATATTCATCACATGCTCATCATGATCATTTATGTATTGTATTCACCTTTTGACAACGGCAGTGGCCTGACACAATGTATAATGCCGACCATGCGGCCAACAATTACAACTAACTGGCCGTGGCATCTTGTGTCCATATGTAACGGTGATGCACGTAGCAACACGTGAAGTCCCAGCTGTGTGAAAGATGGTATTTTAAATGGCTGCTTATTTCCCTGTGTGTATAAACCGTTCATATGCTGTGTTGTCTCTCATCTATTTCAGAGAGAAACCTGCAAGGACCTTTGACTTGGTCCTACAGGTGGCATGTCCGAAATCTGCAAATGAGGGTAGGTATCATACTTTCCTCTTTTACACATATGAATGTCTGGTATCCATGTATTAACATTGTTTTAATTATTCTAATCTATTATATTGTATAATATATAATAGTGTAAAAAATGTAATCTGTCAGTTATTGTGGTGAGTACAAAGACTGTAGTTATTGTTGTGTTGCTGTTTTATAATTGTTAGTTATCAGGCTTTATGGACACTGAGTGACGTACAGCATCGGTAACTACTGTTTAGACCAAAAGCAGATGTACTTTAGGGCACACCTCCTTCGCCACAGAGTGCTAAACTACATCACATGTTTGTCTGAGTCAGGCCCGAGCACACTGAGGGCGCTCATTATGTCTGCACTGTTGTTTTTCCTCTGTTCTTTAGTTGCAGAAACTTTACAAGAGGTTAAGGCAATGCTCTGAGTAATGTAGAGAAGACGGTAATGGTTTAGGTTATTGTTCCCCAGTATCCTTTTTTCCCAGTCGCTGACTGCACACCTGACCCCAACCTTGCGGTGGTCATGTATTCTAGTGGTCACCGCCTTTTCACAAGAGAAGTCGAGACAAACCAGGGAAATGACCACTGCAGAACAACAGCATATCCATCTTTCACAAATATGGGAATATAAACAATGTATAATTCACGTCAGTATCCAGGGACCCTCTCAAGGCCAATATCATGTTAAAGCGGTTGTGCTCCACGTTACAGCCGCTCCCTTGGCTCCCCCTCTGGTCTGACGTTGAAGAGGTGTTCAGTGGATGGCTTACTTGTGCAGCTGCTGAGTTGAAGTCGACTGTGGGGAAGTTATCCTTGGATGTAGTTTTGATATGAGATTTGAGACCAAACTTATATCAACCCCCCCCCCCCCCCTCCCCGTGTGATCCAGGGTCAGACTCATATCCGGACTCGTGCTCTCAGGAGCGTAGCTACATGGCGGGCTAAACTCACACACCCCTCATGTAAAATGGAGTAGCCCCAGTCTGTGCTGCTGTCATTGGATAAAACTAATACTGCCACATACTAAATCCTCATTGGATAACTTTCCGGTTTGGGAAGTGGTTATGGTTTCTAGTATCTCACAGGATTTAGGCCTATATATTTTTATGGTTCATGGTTTTGATAGATTGATTACTATACTATCAATTTCCTTGTTTTTCTGTATTTAAATTGACTTTGGCTACAGTTTGTTGAATGATATGCTAGCAGTCATGCTGAAACAGTCCAACTAGGACTTGCACACATAGTAAATGGATAAATGAAGTCATTGTACAGGCAACACATTGTGCAGCGTCTAAGCATTTGGAGAAGTGGGCCAAGGTTTCAGCTTGGTCATATTTCTCATATCTCCTTAAAATATAGGAAACAACTTCTGAACATCTCAATTATTGTTTTGTTCATATTTTTGTGTAGATTTAAACCCACTATCATTCTGTGTAGTTTAGCTTATATATTTTTATGTTGAACAGTGTCTGGTGTGAGTTGTTAGTTCCCAATACAATTTTGACTGTTCAAACCACATCCTTGCTGTGCTGTATGAAACCTACACCTTATATGGCAGCTCAGTTTGTCAGAATTTAAGGGGGGTTTCCTACTATTAACTGGTAAGATTGATTGCAGAATTGAAAAAAGCTACTTGATAAGTCGGCTACTGTTTTGTCAAGCGGTAGTTTTGTGACATCTAATAATGGGTAAAAGTCAGGCAGCACATGCACTATGGAATTGTGAGTGCAATGGGCTTTAATTTGGGCATGGTCAGTGTCCCGACCAAAATGTATGTCATTTTTGTGGCTACAATTGGTTATACCACGGTGGTTTTACCACAGTTTTGCAAAGGGCAAGCACTCCCATTATTCAACCTAGTGTCCATCTTGTGAATGATGGAGGGTCTCAAGGTAGAGACTTGCCTTCAGTATTGTAGCCTTTATGTGTTGAGTAACAAGGAAACTACATTTGCGTGTAAGGAAGCCACTGATGAGGATGCAGATTTATTTTTTTCTGGGTTCTGGGGTTTCCCAACCTCCACCATGTCCTATGTGATAGGGAGGATTGCACGTCAATTGCCCATGTAAGTGTAAATGATGAACTTGTGTGTTTGTTTGAATCTTCAATTGACTGGTGTCTCTTTGTCATATGGAAATATGGAAACTGCCTACAGCAATAGGCTCTACCTATTCCAGCCCCATGGAATTGCGTATTAATTGAATCATTTTTCACAGTGTTGCAATCATCTAGTTGTTGTCCACCACAACAGCAATGCCTTCTGAAGCAATGTGGCTAAATAATAGCAATTAAGACATTATGTTAATATTCTAGGGTATCCAAAAATGATATAATGCTTCTACGTTTTCTTGTGCTAAGGTTGTATGAGCGAATTCTAAAACCCAGCCACTGATAGTCATTCATCCAAGGGATGCATTTTGTACCATTGAAGCTACAAAATGCTAATCTACTACTACACAGATTACACTTGATGGGCCTTCTTCAGTTACCATAAACTACACCACAGGGTACTGTAAACCCCCCCACCCCCCAAGTATGCATGTGTTTTTTAAACAAGAAGGACGTTTAACCACAGTGACTGAACACTCATCCTTGGGCACTGTTGCAGTTGCCATGTAAGTTATTGAAACAAGTTCAAGTCTGACTTACAGGCATTCAGAACCAGCCCACTATCTTGCAATTTATTCATGCTATTTTAGCTAGCAGTGTAGTTTTACAGATGCAAATTTGTATTCGTTTTTAGTTTGTTGCTGGAAGGTTAAGTTTACAGCTCGTTGGGTTGCTTTGCTATATGTCTACCTTGGTAAAGACTAGCAGTCATGCGCTTTGGATGTCTTGAAAAGTGCTATATAAAGTGCAATTCATTTTTATTATGCTGGTGTGGAAGACTAGAATTAGTTTCTATGTGATATTGATAGCTAAATTCACCCCCCCCCCCCCCCAATAATGCCTAACTATCTAACTATCAATGAAAGGAGCAAGGATTTTAAATATAGGCTGGGTGAGGAACACTGGCACCTTGCCTTCCAATGCAGGTCCACAGAGACCTGGTCTCTGTGTTCGGCCCTAACTCAGCTTGGCTCAGTTGGCTTGATGCACTGTGGATGCTCAGGAATTGAGAGTGTTGCCTGAAAGCGTGACTGGCATGCTAGCTACTAGCAGCACCGGCTACATAGAGCCATATTGATGTGCTTCCAGAATGCTGCCAAAGCTAGCAGATGACGCCAGGGCTGCCAAGGCAGTAGGTGGGGACAGATGCTACCTGTCCTCTCCCGCTCCCTCCGGCCAGATTGCTCCCAGTAACAAAGCAATAAAGTAAAAAAGATCAGCTTCATCAATTTTACAGCAGAGTTAATTCTGCAATTATGGGAATGATTTGCTGTTAAACTATTTGTCAATGATATGGTCTAACTTTGATCTTCTGCTTGTGCGTACTGCAGCAGGTGTGCAGAGGCACAATCTTATACCATTGAGCATATGTCATGTTTTAGTGTGACTATTGACATGTTTATTGTTTAAATTAATGGCTGGTGACAGGCCTTCACCAGCATGGAAATGGATTGCTGAAGGGTGGTTTTGGGAGGATATTTAATGCACTGGGATAGGTTTTGGCTCCCTTGCTACAGAAATGTGCAGAATGGAACAAGAAAGCAAAACTATGGCGCTTTTGAGTTTTGCCTTTGCTTTTCATGGCCTTTTAACTTCCTTTACTCCCATGCACCAATTACAAAAAAGTTACTTTTGTTCTGTTTTTTGAGAACATTCTCGCCGAGACCTGGAGGTCTCCGAGTCATCTCCCACTAGCTAGCTAGTTATCAAGCCGCTTCCTTTGCTGTTGTAACCCCCTCAAGCACCACTGTGATATTCCAATTTCACAGATTCCACCATGATTTTTTTTTTGCCGATTGCCATGTTTCACCCCCTTTTCCACTCCCACCCTTTGCCGAGCAAAACGCCCGTGTAGTCGAACTTTTAGCCAAAGCTGAACGCTGACATTCAGCAAAATGTCAAAATTGCTCCCTGACCCCCGTGCGCTAGGTCTGTGTTCTGATTGGCTGCCGGCTATGTGGGGAGGTCATGATGGACTCGTAGTCAGGCAGGAGGCCTTTGGGAGACCAACAGATGCCATGGCAGCCAGGAGAGTGTTGATTGGTCATTAGAGAGGCCATGGTCCTCTATTCACACCCCTGGGAGAATCTCAGGGTCTCACTTCGTTTCCCTCTCTCTCCCAACCCTCCAGCCTTGCTGTCTTGTCTCGCCCATTTAACTTGGCTCAATTGGCTCACTCACAAAGAGCACAATACTTCCTGACTTGGTCTCAGTTTTTTTTTCTTCTCAGTTCTGTTGTACTGAATTGAGGAAGTATCTGATTCAGACTTCCCTGGTCTGCTCTCTGATGACCACAGTGTAAGTTAACTTTCAGAAGTCCCTTCCTCCTTTATTGGCATTATGAATCATTACAGTATCATGTTTGACCAACAGTTCAACTTATAGCAGCCAGCACTGTGTCTACATTTCTGGTTAGAGGGCAGTGACTATCTTATGAGCCAGGACTAGTTTTCTTTATTCTTATTATAAGTTTTCTGCATTACATTCAGCAGCACACGATGGTTACAATGATTGACCTCCATTACTCCAAACCAGACATGAAGTTAAGCATAAGTTCAGACCGAAGTTTCTATTCTCACTAATTATATCATATTCCAAAGTCTTTTGAATATGGATGGTTAGTTATAGAGATATGGTCTCTCTTTTTTTTTTTTGGGGGGGGGGGGGGTTAGAACAGGATTTGTGACTTCTCGCCCTCCATGAAATGAGAGAGGACAGTGAACATTGTGAGCGAATACTTGCATGAAAAATGAATACATCCATAGTTACTGTTGCTGTTGTGTGTTCAGCCTCAACCATGACCATTAATGACCAAAGTGTATTATCCACCTCTTTATTTGTTTGTGTGTTTAGGTTTTTGAAAGGAGCCTATAGATGGCCTCCAGCCTGGAGTCTTATCTAATAACAGTGAAAATCCCTTAATCAAATGAATTTGTACTTGTTTGGCTGAACAAAGCTAGTCCATGCAAAGAGGTGGTATGACAAGCGGTTTTAACAGCTGTTGTGGCAGCGACTGACAAGCCCTATGGAAAAAGTAAAGAATGCAAACAGTGAACAGGTCATTGACCCTATTCAGGTGGAGACACACACACGCACACACACACACAACCTTATTTTGAATGCAAAATCTAAGTGCTATTTGCTACAAAACCATGGCAATGGGACAGAATGAAGGCGTGTGTGTGTGTGTGTGTGTGTACATGTGTGTGTGTGTGTGTGTGTGTGTGTGTGTGTGTGTGTGTGTGTGTGTGTGTGTGTGTGTGTGTGTGTGTGTGTGTGTGTGTGTGTGTGTGTGTGTGTGTGGGGGGCATGGCATGTGATGACATACTGTGAGGGGTTGCTAGCAATGCTCGTTCCTCTCGCTGACACAGTGCTGAGACTCCAGAGGCAGCCTCCTGTGCCGTGTTGCGCCAGCAGGTACATGTTTAACCATATACTGACACTGAAATATAGCAACAAGTCTATGAATGGCTGTGTGTGGTGCCGGTGCACGTGTGCGGCCGTGCACATGCGTGTATGTGTGGTGACAGAATGCTGCAGGAGACTGAATTCATCTGAATTCGTTCTCACATGCTGCCAGACCCAGGGAAGATGGAACTGCTGCTCAGACTATTTTTAGACTCCTCTGCATAGCAAAAAAACATGAGGTGAAATGTAAGGATTCGATCAATAATTTAATATCAAAAAATGTAGATGAATTGTGTGTGTGTGTTTTTGTGTGGCTTCTTCTTCGTCTTGAGTGCGTGCATGTACGTGTGTTGACAAGAGGTGACGTGTTCAAAACAAACACCCGTGAGAGTAGGTCCGGCTTTCAGGTTGGCATCGAAGGCTTTGTTGCTCTACCTGTAAAAACAAAGCAAAAACCTGAGTCATCAAGAAGCTAAAGCACTTCTCGGCAGTTGGATGTCGGTGGTAGATGAGAGGGAATGACCGCAATGTAACAGGTCAGCATAGCAGATGGCACGCACACATGCACGCACGCACACAGGCACGACACTCGCACGGCCACTTCATCTGAGGAACAATGATTGGCTGGCTCTTATGAATGTAATGCCAATGTGGCCTAGTTTAGCTCACAACCGATCAGGATTATCTTAATTCCTGTTCATCATAGCTGTGCTGCTGCTAATCTGCCCAAGTCTGTAGAGTGTGTGTGCGTGTGTGTGTGTGTGTGTGTGTGTGAAATATGTTTACGGTCATAACAGTCATGGTGTTAGCAGATTTATGATAACTGGGTGTTTTAGTATAAGGGGTTATCAACAGGCTGAATATAGGTGAGGTTCATTTAGGAGACAGCAAAACAACAAATATTTTGTTATGATTTTGAATATGTTGCTTGCTATATGGACTATTTATTTTAAATAATATATACCTAGCAAACCAGTGGCATTGACAAAGTTTGTCCTTGTTAACATTTTGACTGCATTGAAAACTGAGCAATGTCATGTTATGGTAAACAGTGGTTTATCGCATCCGTGTGTCACCATCCTGTCTGAGAGATCTCCACTCAGTTCAGGGTTGATATGACCACCACAACAACTGATATTAATTTCTGGGCCAAGGCCAGCCCAATGGAGGCTGTACAGGCCACTGTCTGTCATTTCAGCTTCCCTCTGCGTTATTTACATGTCCACAGCCATGCCCTCGGGTACCACTCCACGACCCGGCCCGCTCTGACACCCTGTGTGCCAATTGTGAACATGATGCCGTTTACAGGCGAATACTGGGCCTCCTGGCCCTTCATTTAGGATGTGGCCCATTTTTTTCAAGGGGTGGAAAATAGGTCAAATGGTTCAGTCTTGATTTATTTTTGAATGTTTGGGTCGTCGTACTATTTGTCATTACAAACCACGTGACTCCATCACGCCTTCTTTGTTACCATGCAGACAGGCATCCATGATGCGTGCTGTCCTCTAATTGGCCCAGAGGGGCTTAGCGTGTTCAGTGAGTGTTTGACACAAGTTAACTCCCTCCCTCTCCGTTCCCCTCAATTCTATTCTTCTCTTTTTTTTACCTCCCATTGTTTTTACTTTGTTGTAATATTTACCTCAAGGCAATCTGCCTTGTGTAAGAGGCAGTCAATTAGGCTGCTTGAAGTCGTCTGTGTGTTTCGTTATCCACTTATCTAAATCACCTGTTGGCCTTTTAACCCTTTTCTGCAAGATGCTGTGTGAGTGCGAGGAGACGCTTCACGCAGAGAGGTGAAATACTAACCGGTAGTAAGCATCGTCAACACTGACTTCTGAGAGCTGCCTGTGGTTAATGAAAGCGCAGCAACAAACCAGACTAGACAAGCTCGCTGGAGCGTTCGGTAGGGGTGGGGGTGGCTGGTGTGTTCAGAGTCACTCCTACCCTCCTTGTTATCAACCATGCTGCCATTGGATGTCAATACCTAAAGACTTGTCACTTTAGTTAATATTGAGACGCCTAATTAATTTGTTAGCTGTGTGGGTGTGTCTCCAGAATAAGTCCGCATCCGAAGGTGGAGTCCAACGTCGCCTGTCCTGTGATGTGCTCATGCTACCCATTGTACTTATGTTTACTTTAATTACATAATGTTTATGATGTTTATGATTCACGAATATCAACTTGAGTAAGCTTATAGGATATTGGTTTGATCCGGTGTGATCCCAAGGGGAAAAAAATGGCATTTGTGTTGGTGATATTGGTATTATGTTTTTTTCTGGAACATACGTAACATTGCAGCAAAAGCATGTTTATGTTCTAATGCAGACCTACAGTCTGTACTAGACTATTATTTGATATAAAAATAGAATATTTATTCCCCTTCAAAGACAATAAAACCATATGGCAACTGGGTTTCTTTTTCACTTGTATATCTGTGGAAGGTTGTGTCTAGCCGTGGATCCAGTTTAGCTCAGTATTTGTCCAAACTGACCCCCCCCCCCACCACCACCACCACCTAAATATAGGTCTGTGTGAATGTGTTCAGGTACAGGCAATGTTTTATCCTTTTAGCAGATACACTGTGTTCGTATCCCTGTGGAAGGACTGACTAGCTGATTGACTGACTGACTGACTGACAGACCGACTGAGAGCATGGCTGTCTGTCAACCTTTGCATGTGAACTTCAAATCACAGCTCTACGGCATGGAGCATGTAGCCGCCAAAGGCAAGGCTTTACACTGTCATCAGCGGTGCGTAGCTGCCTCTGGGTGCTGTGCCACATGACATTGACTGAGATCGATCTTCCAGGCACCTCAAGGAGTTCCTGTGTTATACATGGCGTCGTCACGGTTACCGGTGCCACAACACTACAGTGATACCGGCAAACCCGCCCCCCCCCCCCCCCCTCGATTTATCTCTGCAGTTTTGATAAGGGATAGACGATGACCCGAGTGAAAGTGTTAACACTGGATATGTCAAATTCAATCAATTAAGATATCATCAACCTTTTTAAAACATGTCGGTAAAATGACTCATCCTGTGACAGGCTCCATCAAAAAGTAAAAAAAAAAATACTGCTAACATGAATTTATGCATAAAATAACACACAAATATAAAATGCACAAATAGATTATGTCATAACTTAAACAAGTGGTTTGTTAGTGCAGGCTTATAAAACAAATTAGCCTGTGTGCTTATTAGAATTGATAGTCTTGTAATCAATAGTAAATCAAAAAGTTCCCTTTTGGTACACATGTTATAACCCTTGGCAATGTCAATTAAAAGCTTACTTTAAAAGATGCCACCTAAAAACAGTACTTTGGACAAAGTAAAAGGCTAGGGCATGTTCACACCTGACTTTTTTTTTTTTTCTCCCAGCGCTCTTTTTACATTGTATTCCTATGTAGCAGAGCGCTTTTGGAAAATGCCCCCAGCGTTTTTTTAAACGCCTCTCTCGGCGCTTTTTTCTCCCGCACCGAGCGTAAAAAAAAAGTTGAAAAAAGTTCAACTGTCAGAAAAAAAGCGCCTGACGTCAGCCGTTTTTTTGACAACTGACCAATCACAAGCGGAACATTGACACTTCGTCACGAAGGAAACTCCCAACTGTCAAAACAAGAAACAATGGCGGACAAATCACTCGGGGAAAGTGCCGGTGGAGCGATTGATATTTTTAATTACAGAACATGTCGAGATGTACGACATGTCTAATAGGCTCTACCACAACACCCACCACAAAGAGTCCATATGGAAGCAGATCGGGTTGATCCTCCCGATCTGCCATTTTGTAGATATGTAGTAGGCGAGTAACGTCGGGGTCTAGAGTGGGTTCGTTGCTAGGCGATAGAAAAAACGCTCTTGGTGCTTTAGGACAAAAAGCGCTGCCAGCTTTTTTTTTTGTTGAAAAAGCGGTCGGCTCAACTTTTCCCTATCACAAAAAACGCCAGGTGTGAACACGCCCTAACATTCTTGTAAAGTCAAAGCTAAAAAAGTTGATTGATTGGCCTTCAATTATTGTGAAGAAACCTGTTGGTTGATGATCAAGTTTGTGTTGGTTTAAGAATCTCCTTTTGAATATCAAAATGAAAATGACAAATTCTATGAAATTTCCCTTTTTGTAAAAAAAGTACAAATCTAAATGTTAAATATTTGAATTGGAATGTATAAGTAACTCCCTAAAATATTAAAATTAAATTGTACTTGAATAGAGTACTCAGTACTTGGTAGAAAAACTCTTTCCACCCCTGAGGTCAAGTCATGCTTACCTAATGGAAAGTAGCACTCTCCATGCAGATGATTCACTTTTCTTTTATGCATATTAGATTATTAATAGAGTTATTTAATTGCATTGTTTTTTGAGGTGTTTTTTTTTTCCTGGCGGAGGCAGATGGCTGGCCATATGGAGAGAAGTGTGTGATTACCTGAAGCAATGGCTTGCTTTTTTTTCAACCAGCCGGCCACCAACCTAGCAACGCACTCATCACCATTAGCCTCAAGTTGTTGCTATTAACACCACTGAGTCTGGCCCGTGCTTGCCTAGCCTGCCTGCACGGCTTCTAGCAAATGCACTGCTTCAGTATATTTCACTGGGCCTTATTATCAGAGAGGAATTAGTCCGACTTAATCTCCGCAGTGGTTTAACTGATGCATCTTAAAAAAGGATTAGTCCCCCCCCCCAATCTGATTCCACGCCACTGAACCGCATGCTTTGTAGCTTCTGCAGTGAAGCCGCTGGTGAGGAACATGAGAAGGGCTGTTTGAGGGATCTGTGTCTCTGGAGATAATGGTTTGTTTTTTTTGATAGCCTCGAGTCGGACTATTCCGACCAACACGCGGGGCCGTGTGTTGTGTGGTAGGGGATGCAGTCATGCAGAGCCGCTGTTTGACATGATGTTGCACCGGTATGGAGTCTGACTGGGAACATCAGCGTTGATACGTGGTGATACACAGAGGCTGTCACAACGCGCGCGTCCATATGCTGTGCTGCTCATTCGTGAAGCTGTGAAATTGGGTTGCATCCCAACTAGCCTGGAGACAGTATCTTTTTCACGTCTCTCTCTCTCGCCCGCCCCCCCCCCCCCCCGCTTCTCTCCCCCCCCCCCCCCCCCCCCCCCACGCCCCTCCCTCCCTGGTCTCGCTAAACTCGTCGTTGCAAAGTCTGTCTCCTCTCCGATAGCGGGGAAGATGGAACAACTAATGTGGCATTAATAGGGTCATATCATCGCCACGCAGCGCTCTCTTTCTTCTTCCAGTGAGGCTGAGGATGTTGTTTGTCTTGCTCAGATGTAGTGGTAGCAGCAGCCATGACTTGGAACCCCCCCCCAGGCCTGCTTCCTGCTACGTGTGTGAAACTTTCCAGTTTGATTTCACGTTGGAAAGAGAGGCTGTACCTTTTTCCTTTTGTTTATTGCAGAATGTTCAGCTATCAGAGAATTGAAATGTAGTGAACTCATTTAGAAAATTCTACTTCTGATGATGTTCTTAAAATAAATAAATAAATGGAAATACGTCTTTAAATGTGGTTGTGAAAATAAAACCTCACAATGTTTTGTTTTGTTTCTTTTCACAAACTATATCGGATTCAATGTGGGTGTAGGTGTCAACTGTGCACTTCTCTTATGAGTGCCATACAGCGGCTTCTGTCCGATCACTACTTCAGTTAGTCGCGTAAAGCTTAAACACCACGGTGTGACCAATCAGTTTTTTTAGTAAACTTAAGAACCATATCGTCATTACAAAGTTTCTTCTTTTACTGGGAGCTGTGCTCACTAATACAGCATGAAATGTAATGCCATTTGCAGGGTGCAATTTGAGAGTGGACGTGAGGAGAGTGGACGTAAAGGAAAGTAAAAACCCATGTCTAAACGTCTGTGAGTGTGTTTTTCATTCTGTTGGCCTTTGAAAGACACCCACTAATCTGCTTAGTCCTTTTAATTGTGAGCGGTGGGTTGTGCCTCCTCCCAGCCAGATTGGGGCTGTTGATCCAGAAGGAAAACGATGACCACCACAGTTATTTCTTCCTTTAGGGTTCTGACCCCCCTCACCCACCCCCCCGCCCGCCCCCCTTCTTCATCCCTCAGTCTTCCTTAGGCTGCCCCTCTCCACCTCCTCCATCTCTTGCACAGCCTCCCATGGAGGAACCAAATCTCCTTGTTCTGCCAATAGACATTTTTCTGACCATATGTTGTCTTGACATCTTCATCAGGTTCACAGCAGGTTACCTTAGTTAACTTTCACTCCAGTGGCTGATGGGATTTTCTCCCTGTGTTCCTCTGAGCGGCCCAGGCTCAAAGTCTAGACGGGCCTCCGAGGCAGGGTCCCTCCAGCCTCGTGTCCACAATGGCCGTATTTGGGATGCTAAGTAGCTCTAGCTTCCTCGTGTTAGTGCCGAATGGGCCGGGCGTTAAGACAATGCTTTTGTCCGGGGGCATACAGGAGAGGGGTGGTGGTGTTTGAGGGGGGGGGGGGGGGGGGGGGCAGGGCTCCTAATCCGCTACGCAAAAGAGAATCTATGGGAGATGAGACACAGCGAACGAGTGAGACGTGAAAACGGAGTGAATGAAATCATTGCCAAGGAAGGTTAGAGGGCAGCAGTTTAACCCCTTGGCAGAGAGAGAGAGAGAGAGAGAGAGAGAGAGAGAGAGAGAGAGAGAGAGAGAGAGAGAGAGAGAGAGAGAGAGAGAGAGAGAGAGAGAGAGAGAGAGAGAGAGAGAGAGAGAGAGAGAGAGACTTGCATCCCTTCATCTCCAGAGCAAGGGGAAGGGAGGAGAGGGGCCGCCAGTGGCTTTCACTGAGCGCTCTCTTCTTCTCACCAAAACGAAGCTGCTGCACACCATATGGGAATTGGCTTTCTTTTTGTGCTTTTTTAACAAACACCGGCCCCCTATTCACTCACGGCACACATTCAGCACTTCATGGAATAAAGGTGGAGAACAGTGAGAATGCTGGCTGCTTGGAGTTCACTTGGCCATGAGGGCTCAAACTCTGTTTGATTCACAAAGTATAGAGACTTATTGGCTGGAAGCCTTATCTAAATGTGTTTTAGATTTTCTATTTTTTATTTATTTATTTTTTCGGTCTAGGCCTTAAACCTCCACCTCTTTATACTTTTTTTTTTGCAAACCTCAGCGCGTGATTGGCAGCGCATACACTGCCCTTCGATACGATGCTAGACGCAGAACGGCATGGGTCTACATAGGTGTGTCTTACCCCAACTCCCCCCCTGGTCTCTCAGTTCTGTTTTCATGAGGCCGCTGCGACGTTTAAGGGAAGTAGAGGAGCTTTCAATTTTGCGATGAAAGGTCTTAAAATGCGTCGGCCCCTGTTGAGCCATTAACACGCCGGCGTTATGAGTCCTCCTCTGACCTCCTATCTCTCTTAAACGTAGGCTTGCGCACCAGTTTTATGAAATGAGGCCTTTAGGAAGTAGAGTATTTTGTTACAGCACTGGGCCAATTTCATTTCTTCTTTGTTTTTTTAGTTGTTTTTTTTTTAGTTACGTCATATTTTAATGAGAGGCTAGCAGGTGGTGTTTGCCATTAAGCAGCGGCCGGGTTACAGACTGCTACACTTGCCCTTTATCATTCCTCATACCTCCTTCTGCTTTTTCTTTACCCGTCCTTCCTCAGATCCCAGCACCCCTCACCTATTAACCCTTCTCTCTCCTTCCTTACCTGCCCACCTTGCCTACCCCCCCCCCCCCCCCCCCACAGACACACACACACACTTACCTCCCTCTCGACTCTCTCTCAACTCCCTCGACCCATCACCTATTAACCCCATCCCTCTCTCCCTTTGCACTCCTTCCTTCTTCCTTCTTCTCCTTCGAGGCCCCGCCTTTACTCTCCTACTGTAGCCCCCCTCTTCCACACGAAACCCCCCTCACTCCCACCTCCCCTATAAGAGCTCAGCAGCATATCGACTTGTAAAGACAGGCATCTTCTGGAACGGCCAGAACATTGATTTGGGACTGTCAAAAGCTCCGCGCCCCCGCCCTTCTCCTCCTCCTCCTCCTCCTCCTCCTCCCACCGCCCATCTCCACCACCCCCGCCCCCCCCGCGTCAGGGCTCGGGGGCTGCCGCTTGTGTGTTGGCCTCGTGCCGGCTGTCGGGGTGGGTCAGCCATGCTTGAACCCCGCCAGGGGGATCAATGGACATGCTGCGTATACGCGCTCCCCAGCTCGCTAGCCCTCCGTGTAAACAATGCACATCGCATTTACACATCCAGATCGCATTTGTGTGTGTGTGTGTGTGTGTGTGTGTGTGTGTGTGTGTGTGTGTGTGTGTGTGTGTGTGTGTGTGTGTGTGTGTGTGTGTGTGTGTGTGTGTGTGTGTGTGTGTGTGTGTGCACATACACAGCACGCACCTAGAGAGAGAGGCCAACAGTCCCTAGAACTTGCCATCATCTACGCCCCGTCACCATTTCCTTGGGTGTGAAGAGAGGAATCTTGATTCCCAGATAGGTGATTTTCAATTCAATTTGCACTCACTGGAACTGTTTGGGTGTTCACCAGGTTGGAATATGCCGTGGGGTTGTTTTCTCTCTTGTCACTTGGGCCGTGGCTGCTGTCATTTCTGTTTTTGGCACAGCTTGTCGCAGCTCTTCATAGATTTTGTCAACTGTATGGAAATGTAATAAACACATTTGAAATCTTGTACCTTTCGGTCTCCATGGAGATAAGGTAGGGCAAGCCTAGGCTTTAGATACTGATTTGTGTTGAACTGTCCAGTATCACAGGATTTCCATCAGTGAAAACAAACAACAAATGGTTATTTTAGTTTAGTTTTCCTGCCGAAGCACCTTGCAAGCCATGTATTGAATATTTTTCTACAGAGGCATCTGTAATTAATGTAGATATGTAGGTTTGCGATGCTCTATAAAATGTGATCCTATTAATTCTGATTTGGTATGGTTTTCATTTTTGTGGTCTTAGATCTGAGAGTTGCCTAGATATACAAATGTAAATGTGAGATCAGATTCCTGTCTTAGCTATTCATTTTCAACCAGTCCATTTCAGATGTTGAAATTACAGTCAATGATGTCTATAATTTGTTGTGTGTGGGACTTCATGGTTTATGTTTGTACTGTTATGAAGTACAAGTCTTTTAAGACCTGCATTTGGTCTGTAGAGCCTCAGGGGAGATGGGCCAAATAAAGTAGTACAAGAGCTCTTATTTTGACAAGTGTCTTCATCCTACTGGTTAGTGAGCCTCTGGTGGTCAGACCTCCCTCGCTCAGGTGAAAAACAAAACTGCATTTGGATTAAATTAGCGCTATATAATCCAATGTCTGTTATTATTTTACCAAAACTATGAATAATGTAATTTGTGTCGCATATTACTTTAGTGAAATTACACAAACTGTGTGAGAGAACGAGAGATTGTGCATGGCTGGGCATGTGTGACTGGGAGCTGGTTTGAGTGATCTGTAATTACTTAACACATTATTGACAACAGTAAAATCCAAATCTCTGTTGGGGAATACATTTTTTTTTTCAAATGAAAAATGTAGTTAACATTAAGCTTTGCAGTGTTTATTACCACATGTTTTTATCGGAGAACATATGACCACACAAGCATATTTAACCCCTTTGTTTACTGCAGATTCTATAACCATAGAGAGATAACCATTCTACTATGTTGTGTATGCTCCTTTGTTTACGTGTGTGTGTGTGTGTGTGTGTGTGTGTGTGCACTTGTGGTTGGGAGGTGGTGGGGGTTGTGGGGGACAGGATTAACCAGTGCGGGATCTGTCACTGTGACATTCGTTTCCCCTGGCGGTGCGGCAGGGGGTCCCCCTCACCTCTGTAACCTTCAACTTTCAGCCTGAACGCCCCCCACCACCACTACCACCAACACCCCCCCTCCCACCAGCAGCCACCCCACCACATGGGTCCACCAACACCACATGCTGACCCTGGTGCCCCGGTCCTGATATACCACAGACACACAGTTGCAGTACAGCAGGATGGGCAGGCTAGGAAGCTGAGAGGGTTAAATGTGGGATTGGCTGGAAAAAAAAGACAACAATTGTAGAGAAAGAGAGGGGAAGGGAGACGATGGAAGAGAAATGAGGAGAGCTGCAAGAGCAGGGTGAATGGTCCGATGTTTAAAAATGGGGATGAAAAATGCAACAGGGGCATGATGAAGGAGAAAGAGGTACACAGAGACAGGGAGGATTCAGAGAAGGAGTTGGATGAGAGGGATGGAGAGGGGGATGAGAGTAAAGCGGTTTGTGGAGGAGCGAGAGAGAAATGCGTGAAGATTTCCAGAGAAGGGTGAAGGTTGAGGGCAACGAAGAGGAGAGCAGTGTACCGCACAGTAAGAAGGGGGCCAAGAGATGCTGGTCTTAGCCTCTGAATATCTCCTCAATGCCCCGAGGTGTGTCAAGCAAAGTTTATTGATAACGTGAAGACCAACCAGGTAGAGGCATCGAGTACAAAGTCTTTAAGTCTTCAGGTCTATACAAAAACATCTCGTCCAGAGTTTTCTGACCCCCAAAATACGGTGTGGTTTCTTTCCATTTTCCTAAAGTGCTGAATTCACATTTGCTGACTGTATGGAATATGGTATCGTATGACTCTGCTGACTATTGAATATGGTATCACTCTGCTTTGGAGCTAGCTAATGTATTGTCCTGCTGCAGTCAGTGCCCGGTCAAGGGATACATTGTGTAAAATAATAGAGAACGAAAAAAGACAAATAATAAAAAAAAAAAGATGTGAAGGAGAAAGTGTGCTTTTATATTTGCACGTTCATAGCAGCTCTTACCGCGGCCCGAGATCCTCTGAGTTCAACCAGCTCTCCGGCTACTCTGATCTACTTTGAGGACTCAACAGATTTAGTTATAGGAAGACGCTTCAGGCTATGTCCGCCTGCCATTTAACAACCACAGCTTGGCCATCCCAAAAGGGGAAGTGGAAGATTTCCAGAGAAAGCTGAAGGTTGGGGCCAACGGAGAGGAGAGCAGTGAACCGCATAGGAAGAAGAGGGCCAAGAGATGCACCGAAGGATGATGATGGTCTCGGCCTCTGAATATCTCATCGATGCCCCGAGGTGTGTCAGACCAGGGAAGTGATTGGCGTGCACCATTTGATCCCCATTCTCTTCCCACTCTGTCAGTCCTCTGCTCAGGTTTCCCCCCCTCACCTTATCCAGGTGTGTCTATTAATACACCAGGTTTAGATTGAGACACTCCCTGTTGTGTGATTCTTATGGCACGTTCACACCAAATGCACATTTTTCACGCAACGTGAAATGAATGGCATGAACGACGCAAAATTTGCGCTATTGAAGTTGCATGAAGAGTTCGCTCAAGTTGAAATTGCCGCGGGTAAATGCAAATGATTCCGCGGGCAATGTCATGCGAGCAACGCAAGGCGAAAATGCGCTTTGCGTTTGGTGTAAAAACACGACATTTAGGCATGCCATGTAATTGTTTATGGGAGAGCTTGCGTTGTTGGGGAATTATCTGCACTTCATGAAGGATATACTTATGTGGCATTATAAACTGAGTTGTTAGAGTTTCTTTCTTGTTGTTTCTTCTCTCTGTTGTACTCTGAAGACAGGCTTCCTGCTGCTCAAAACAAGTTTATCATGCTCTCTCCAACCATTCCCTCACTCCTACTTGCCTTTTCCCCCTTCTCTCCATCTCTGCTCCTCTTCTACGGGAGCAGTTCCCATCCTCTCACCCAGAAAATCAGCATAAAATTGCCCCGACTGTGGCGGATCAGAGGGGCCTGGAGGGGTGTGGAGGGGTGGGGGTGTTGGTGGGGTTGGAGGGTTTTTATGGGTATAAAGTTGTGAGCTTTGCTTCATTATTATTTATTTTTTGTAAGGGAGGGGTGGGGGTGGGGCTGGGGGATGTCTTTCTTTTCAAGATGGAACCCGTGAAATTATCCGACAGGATTATGTAAGGGGTCTTTGATTCTGTCAGCTGCGTCCCCTCACCCGTTTGTCCGTTGTCACTCACTCTCTCACTCCCGTCTCACGAGTGAGGAGAATCTGCAGGGAAATATCCGTCTGCAGGGAAATATCCAAGATGGGTTTGGATCATAACCCACTTGTTCCATGTGACAAACTGGCAGTACAATGTGTGTTGTGTTGTAACACGGGAGCATGATTCAATTCATAATGATGCATTATATTACCTCCGTATTGTTATTGGTGTCAAAATAATTTAGGTCTTTACAATATTCAGACTTAGATTGGAGATTCTCGTAGGATCAATTTAGATTGACATTCATTCTGCTTTGTCTGCTTTGACAATCTTGACAGCTGTAACCAGTGGTCAGCTGTGGCTGTAGCTTGGGTAACCAACATGCATTTCATAATCTGGGCCATGCACGTCATATCTCACACGTATGGCCAGAAGGGGAGTGAACACACCAGACTATAGTGTCCATGGTGGTGAACTTGACACGTGAGAGCTTGTCTCCTCTCCAACTACCTTCTGTTCCCGCTTGGGTCATTTGGTGGCCCCTGGCCCAGAGCAGTGGGGGCCGTGTTCACCAGGGGCCCCTGTGTTCAGAAGGCTACAAACTGGCAAGCGCTGCCTTCCAGCTCCACAGTGTGCACCATGAGAACATGCAGCTCAAATGATGTGCTGATTTTTCTTAATTTTTTTAGATTGGCTGTCAACAAGAAAATCAATTAGATTCTGGCACGCTTAATGACGTTTCCTTGCTGTTAATGAATATTGATGGAAGTCCACACGCAATGGTAAACATGCAGTTGGTATTTGCTTGGTAGTGTATGTAACAGAGCCACCATAGTGCTAGGATTAACCTTTGAACCGAATCCTCTCCACGTAATTGAGCAAATAAACAGCCTGAATGTACCAATAAATGAGCAGAATGAAGATGGGTTTGTGCGTCCTTGAGTATTTGGTGTTTTTTTTCAGCTTGGATGATGTGTTGTATAATATAATCTATCATATCTACATGAAGACTGGAGATTAGCATATTCAGAGTGCAGAGAGCCTAACCTTTTTCTTTCTTGTGTGTGTGTGTGTGTGTGTGTGTGTGTGTGTGTGTGTGTTTTCTTAGCATATGAGTAAGTGTATGCTTTTTGTATCTGTGTGTGTGTGTGTGTGTGTGTGTGTGTGTGTGTGTGTGTGTGTGTGTGTGTGTGTGTGTGTGTGTGTGTGTGTGTGTGTGTGTGTGTGTGTGTGTGTGTGTGTGTGTGTGTGTGTGTGTGTAAAGCGAAGGTCTGTGTGTCTCTTGCTTGGGTGTGTGTGTGTGTGTGTGTGTGTGTACACACACAAGCTTGCATGGGTGTGTATGTGCACGCACACTTGCACGTGTGTGTGTGAGCGTGTACGTGCGTGCACGCGTGCGCCGACTGGCGGCCGCCACCCTTGCCCCCACCCTCTCATTAATATGTATGTGTTCTGAGGCAGCGAGCTAGCGGAGGCGGTGTGTGTTTCTCACCCACTGATTAATGCTGTCTGTCAATTACCTCCAGATCCTGCCGTGCTGTGGACCTTCCCCCAGGAGCACCCCGACCAGGTCGGAACACTCTCCCATCTCCTTCCTCTCCTCCTCCTTCTCCTTCTCCTCCTCCTCCTCCTCCTCCTCCCTGCCATCCCCTCCGCAACCCGTCTGTCTGCCTGTCTGTCTGTCTCTCTCGCTTCGCTTTCGGCCGTCTATTTTTCTGTCTTTTTTTTTTTAATTCATACCCAATCTTTTTTTTTTTTTTTTGCATTCTTTCCTTCTCCGTTCTCCTTTCTGTGGCTATTGTTTTTATTTTGCATGTGCGATGTTACACACAGCATCCACCTACTGTTCTTTCCTGCTTGCCCTGGCAACCCCTATACACACAAACACACACGCACGCGCGCACACACAAGCATGCGCACACACACACACACACACACACACACACACTCCTGTTACTAAAAAGCAGTGAGCAGGTCTTCAGTAACTGATGAATCAGTAATTATCATGCAACCGTGACTGGAATGCACTCTTTTGCTCTCTCTCTCTCTCTCTCTCTCTCTCTCTCTCTCTCTCTCTCTCTCTCTCTCTCTCTCTCTCTCTCTCTCTCTCTCTCTCTCTCTCTCTCTCTCTCTCTCACACACACTGTTTTTTTGTTTTCAAAAGCCTATTATGATGACTTACTTGCTGTACGTGTGGTTGACCTCGATTGATTGATTTTGTGTAGTCGCCACTACTACACTTTATGCAGCAACCACTAGTTCTCAACTCTTGTTCCCACTAGAGTTGGAAATTAATAATGAAGCAAAGTGAAGGATCATTTACTTTATTGATAACGTGAAGACCAAGCAGGTAGAGGCAACGAGTATGAAGTCTTCAAGTCTATACAAATGTATAGACTGTATAGTCTGTTGACAAAATAGCTTTCTGACCCCCAAAATACAGTGTGGTTTCTTTCCATATTCCAAAAGTGCTGAATTCACATTTGCTGACTGTATAGATCACATGTGTCAAACACAAGTACCGAGGGCCAAATCAGGCCCTCTACCAAATCCTATCCGGCCCGTGCAATCATTCGAGTTTTCAATTAATTTTGGCCCGTATCTCTTTTACTCCCGCCATGTGCAGCACTAAAAGTACCAGCAAGCATCGCAAACATGTTCCTGTACATGGGTGCTACGTGCTGAATTGCTGCACCACCTTCCCCCTCACGCCCACACGAACGTGTACACTGTATCCAAGGATGCATCCTTACCCTAACCCTACGTTATATCCAAGGATGCATACCAATCCTAACCCTACGTTATATCCAAGGATGCATACTAACCCTACGTTATATCCCAGGATGCATACTTAGCCAAACCCTACGTTATTTTCAAGGATGCATACTAACCCTAACCCAACGTTATATCCAAGGATGCATACTAACCCTAACCCTACGTTATATCCAAGGATGCATACTAACCCTAACCCTACGTTATATTCAAGGATGCATACTTAGTATCAGGATCACTCACTGGTTCTGCAGCAGCATTTACTTTACCACAACAAACCTGCTGAGGCACATTCAGTTGGACTCCTGGTTTTCCATCGGCAATGTTGTAACCTCAAGCAGCAACTAGAGAGGCAGCCACGCGATTCATCGCAAATTGCCATGCAAACAACTCACAAAAAATGGCTGAGGAAATGCACCTCGGTCTGCTAAATGGGACATTTAGTTTTAAAAAGCTTCAGACGGATCTTAAGAGAAAAGGAAATCGTATGCACATAGCACCTGGTCAAAAGTAGATTTAAATAAAGGAGAACTTCGGTGTAAAATGGTTCTGGAATGTTTAGTATGAGAACGAGTTCCAACGTTACCATGGTGATTAAAGGAGAACTCCGGTGTAAACTGGTTCTGGGATGTTTAGTATGATAACGAGTTCCAACGTTCCATGGAGAGCAAAAAACAGTGTCTACGACGCAAAGCTAAGTTCGCTGTTTTTAGCCGATTCTACCAAACTGCTATACGTTTGAGTGCTAAGGGCATCTCACCTAGCCTGGCAAGCCAGACCCACATCAGAAAGATGTAAGGTCTGGCGCAGCTCCATTGGCAGTGTGGGCGGGATAAACGGTTGTCTTTCAAGTTCCCTCTGCACGCAATAGGATAGCGCTACAACCAATCAGAGCAACGAAGAAGGTGACGTAGTCAGAGCGACGGCTCTGACTACGTAATTAATCAAAACTCCGAATACATATTTCTTTTCGAGGAAAGACTTCAGTGCAGTTCTTTGTTATTTTCTCAAATAAAATGTGAACTTCAAGTCTTGAAGAGTCGCGGCCAAAGCCGAGTGGAAAGACAGCCGTTAGCCAGCAGCAGCAGCCATTGTTTACCTCTAACACGGAACCGTCGCAACTCTGTCGTCATGGTAGCCCGGCTTCCGACTCCGCCCCTCACGCTGTGATTGGTCTGACATACTTTGTGTTTCCAGCACCAAAAAGCCGACGGAGCCGTGCTAGACCTACCTAGCTGCCAAATAAATTTGCTGCCGCTAGGGGGTGTCTAGAGTTCTAGGCTACATCTCACCTGGTAAAAAATAAATCGCTTTTTTAAAGCACTTACAAGGCTAGAAATAGCCTGACACTTCTTTGGTAGTATAATGAGGGTCTTAACATATAAAACGAGGCATTGACGACTTCCTAAGTGTACAGTTGATTAAAAAGCATATTTTATACACACAATACCTTCAGTAGTTCATCCGTCGACGCCATGTTTTTGTTTAGGCTGATAAGTAGATTGACGATCACGCGAGCTCTGTGTTCGTCAATCGACTTATCACAGAGCTCGCGGCTCGCTTTACCAGGTGAGATGCCCGTAGCACTCAAACGTATAGCAGTTTGGTAGAATCGGCTAAAAACAGCGAACTTAGCTTCGCGTCGTATCGGCTTTTTGTTGCTCTCCATGGAACGTTGGAACTCGTTCTCATACTAAACATCCCAGAACCATTTTACACCGGAGTTCTCCTTTAATCACCATGGTAACGTTGGAACTCGTTATCATACTAAACATCCCAGAACCAGTTTACACCGGAGTTCTCCTTTAAGCGGTTGGAGTCATGTCACACACTTGACTCAAATATTGATATCTAGCTGATAAAAAGGAACTTTCACATCGTCCCTTCAAAATTTGTCATTTATTTCTGGTTAAATAGCCATTGTTTTTGATTAAATAGGTCTATGTATATATGTGTGTGTGTGTGTGTGTGTATGTATGTGTATATACAGTATATGTGTGTGTATGTATGTGTATGTGTGTATATATATATATATATATATATATATATATATATATATATATACACTCACCGGCCACTTTATTAGGTACACCTTGCTAGTACCGGGTTGGACCCCCTTTTGCCTTCAGAACTGCCTTAATCCTTCGTGGCACAGATTCAACAAGGTACTGGAAACATTCCTCAGAGAGTTTGGTCCATATTGACATGATAGCATCACGCAGTTGCTGCAGATTTGTCGGCTGCACATCCATGATGCGAATCTCCCGTTCCACCACATCCCAAAGGTGCTCTATTGGATTGAGATCTGGTGACTGTGGAGGCCATTTGAGTACAGTGAACTCATTGTCATGTTCAAGAAACCAGTCTGAGATGATTCGCGCTTTATGACATGGCGCGTTATCCTGCTGGAAGTAGCCATCAGAAGATGGGTACACTGTGGTCATAAAGGGATGGACATGGTCAGCAACAATACTCAGGTAGTCTGTGGCTTTGACACGATGCTCAATTGGTACTAATAAGCCCAAAGTGTGCCAGGAAAATATCCTCCACACCATTACACCACCACCACCAGCCTGAACCGTTGATACAAGGCAGGATGGATCCATGCTTTCATGTTGTTGACGCCAAATTCTGACCCTACCATCCGAATGTCGCAGCAGAAATCGAGACTCATCAGACCAGGCAACGTTTTTCCAATCTTCGATTGTCCAATTTTGGTGAGCCTGTGCGAATTGTAGCCTCAGTTTCCTGTTCTTAGCTGACAGGAGTGGCACCCGGTGTGGTCTTCTGCTGCTGTAGCCCATCCGCCTCAAGGTTCGACGTGTTGTGCGTTCAGAGATGCTCTTCTGCATACCTCTGTTGTAACGAGTGGTTATTTGAGTTACAGTTGCCTTTCTATCAGCTCGAACCAGTCTGGCCATTCTCCTCTGACCTCTAGCATCAACAAGGCATTTGCGCCCACAGAACTGCCGCTCACTGGATATTTTCTCTTTTTCGGACCATTCTCTGTAAACCCTAGAGATGGTTGTGCGTGAAAATCCCAGTAGATCAGCAGTCTCTGAAATACTCAGACCAGCCCGTCTGGCACCAACAACCATGCCACGTTCAAAGTCACTTAAATCACCTTTCTTCCCCATTCTGATGCTCGGTTTGAACTGCAGCAGATCGTCCTGACCATGTCTACATGCCTAAATGCATTGAGTTGCTGCCATGTGATTGGCTGATTAGAAATTTGCGTTAACGAGCAGTTGGACAGGTGTACCTAATAAAGTGGCCGGTGAGTGTATATATATATATATATATATATATATTTATTAGTGGTGGGCATAGATTAATTTGTTTAATTTAGATTAATCTCACTGTAATCTTGGAATTAATCTAGATTAATCTAGATTACAATGGCTCATTTGAATTATGTGATTATATATATATTAGTGGTGGGCATAGATTAATTTGTTTAATCTAGATTAATCTCACTGTAATCTTGGAATTAATCTAGATTAATCTAGATTAAAATGGCTCATTTGAATTCTGTCGAAGGCACTCATAATGTGTGTGCTACCTAAATAATGACTAAAAGTAAGTCTGCGCGATTGTTTACCGGAGGGGGAGAGGTGCGCGATTGTTGTATATATACATATATGTGTGTGTGTGTGTGTGTGTGTGTGTGTACTGTATATGGCCCTCAAAGCAGTCAGTGCCCAGTCAAGGGATACATTGTGTAAAATAATAGTGAACAAAAAAAGAAAAAAGATTTGAAGGAGAAAGTGTGCTTTTATATTTGCACGTTCGTAGCAGCTCTTTCTGCGGCCCGAGATCCTCCGAGTTTAACCAGCTCTACAGCTACTCTGAACTACTTTGAGGACTCAACAGATTTAGTTATAGGAAGACAATTCGTGCTAGGCCATTTACAACCACAGCTTGGCCATCCCAAAAGGGGAAAGAGAGGCGAGGAGGGAGAGGGTGAGAGAGCGGCTGGTTAGTGCATGGGAATGTGCATGAGACTTTGACACCAAAAGAAAACCCTCCCAAAACAAAGTGACAAAATAAAAAGTGTCTAAAAAGATCCAAAGAAGAGAGGAAGGCTAAATGAAAGGGGCTCCTTCTCCTCACAGATTCTCGTGTGTGTGTGTGTGTGTGTGTGTGTGTGTGTGTGTGTGTGTGTTGTTTTTATAGCCCCCTCCTCTTCCTTGTGTGTGTGGATAAGGTGGGCCTTAAGACGGCCAGTTAGCTTGCTGTGTACAGAGGGATTGCCCCCCCTCTTGCCCCCTCTCTTCATATACATAAAAGCTGCATTCACAAGCCTCATTACAAGGATTACTGCCTCTGTCCTCTTTGTGAGGCTGAAGTCTGCCATAGCCAGAGTCTCTCTCTCTCTCGCCCTCTCTCCCCCTATTTCTCTCTCTCTACCCACATGTCTCTCTCCCTCTCTGTCCCTCTCCCCCATGTCCTCTCTCTCTGTCCCTCTCCCCCTGGCTCTCTCTCCCTCTTTCTCCTCCTATGTTTCTCTTTCTCTGTCTCTCTCTCACGCGCTCTTGCTCTCTCTCTGTCTCTCTCTCTCCCCTGTGTGTCTCTCTCTCCCTGTCCCCCCTATGTCTCTGCATGTGTGTGTGTGTCTCTCTTTCTTCCTGTCCCCCTATGTATCTCTGCCTGTGTGTGTGTGTGTGTGTGTGTTTGTGTGTGTCTTGCGCTCTTGCTCCCTCTCTCTCTGTCTCTGTCTCTCTCTGTCTCTCTCTCTCTCTGTCTCTCTGTGTCTCTCTCTGTCTCTCTCTCTCTCTGTGTCTCTCTTTCCCTGTCCTCCTCCTCTGTGGCTGGGACTGGCCAGCATATGGCAGCAGCAGCCACCAGCCTCCGCCGCGGTGGGGCTCAGAGGAAGGCCCCCTTTTGTTGGGCCTGTTATTGTTGCTCAGCGCGGTGACATTAGTAGGCCGTAGGACTGGGGTGGGAAGGGGTTAGCCTACCCCAGGGGAGGGAGGGAAGGAAGGAGGAGGGAGGGAGGGAGGGAGGGGGGAGAGAAAGAGAGAGAGGCAAGAGACAGGCAGGCAGACAGGAGCGTGGATTATGGAAATATGAATTGATTTTCTTTTTTTTCTGCTGCTGTGGTAGAATAGGAGCTCAAAGGAGAACAGACTGCAGGCTGGCACGCCGGGGTGGTGCTGGGGAAACATGACACCCCCCCCCCCCCCCCTCCTCTCAATCCATCTCTCTCTCTTCCTTCTCCTCCTCCTCACTGTTCTCCTCCCTGGTCCCTCTCTCTCACTGCCCAAGCTCCTCACACCTCGTGGTCATCTACAGATGTCATTTGGAGAGAGATGTAAATACAGAGAGAGAGATGAAGAGAGAGAGAGAGTTGGTCAGGATGGGGGGGGGGGGGGGGGGGGGGAGGGAGAGGGAGGGAGGGAGGGGGGGGGGGGGGGGTGTTGATGCTAAAGCATATATTTAAATCACAAGAAAGTTTTGAGTTGTTTTTCAAATGAAGCAGACAGATGGAAATCTGTCTGTTTCCTTTCAGATCTCGTCCCAAAGTAGTGACACACACACACACACACACACACACACACACACACACACACACACACACACACACACACACACACACACACACACAGTTTGGTCAGCCAGCCACAGTTATACAGAAATCCTGCTTTTCTGTGAAGCACAGAAAATATTATAATAAACATTTAGCAAGTTTTGCAGACAAGTATTTAGACTTTTCTAGAAACTGTAGCTAACTTTACAATTTCTAAATAAATGTTGATTCACCTCATTGTGTTCCAGTTACTTGTATTATGTTATTAAAGTATCAATTCCACACTTAAGGCTTCAAACTCGATTTACATGTTTTTGGTGTAAAAACCCACATGATATTGTTTATATCACATTGCAATTCACTTGACAAATGATGGCCATATCTAACAATGTATTTTTAAAAAAAATGGACCAGGACTACCAGAGTTCGGCCAGGGAAATGTGGCGACTGAGGGCAGTTTGTGGGAGGTTACCACTTTCTGTGTAATGAACAGACAAGCTTTGTTATTGCTTTCAATTGAACTTGGTTGCATCAAACAGCCTCCCTCGCTTGACAACACATTCAATTGTTTCAATGTGTTTACAGTATTTTCTTATGATAATCACTTTAAAACAATTGAAAACAGATACAGTGTAACACAGCACAGCAAGGGGTCATGCCCTGGTCATGCAGCCATCTCGGTTTTTTTTTTTTTTTTAACAATCCATACTCCAGTTGGATTCGTTGACATCTCTTTGCCACTGCTGTCATGCACATCTACTGTATTTTAGAATGGGCCTCTTTCACTCAGCTGATGTGTTTTCTCTCTCGCTTTCTCTGTCTCTCTGTTTCTCTGTCTGTCTCTCTCTCTCTCTCTCTCTCTCTCTCTCTCTCTCTCTCTCTCTCTCTCTCTCTCTCTCTCTCTCTCACACAGATAATGGTGCGGTCTGTTTTCAAGCTTATCATTGTTGTGCGTCATGCTGGCTGGACCTCCAGTGCATTCATGCTAGTCTTTGATGCTTTGTCTCTCTCTCTCTCTCTCTCTCTCTGTATCTCACACTCACTCACTCTCTCTCTCCCTCACAGATATCCTTCTCCTTCCTCTAGGGCTGTCCCGAATACCATATTTTGGGCTCCGGAGCTTCGGTAGTAATCGACAGCGAATATTCGAATATTCGGGGGGGGGGGGGGGGGGGCAAAAAAAAAAAAAAAAAAACTTTTTGCAAAAGGTTTGGTGTGAGGTTTGGTACTATTCAGATCAGTTGCAACTATTTTCCAAGCAAAGTAAGTGCACGTTTTTATCATGTGTAACGTTACTGTTTAAACGGCGGATAAAAGCTGAGGTGCGCGATTGTTGATGGGGGGCGGGCGGGATTGTTGACGGGGGGGGGGGGGGGGGTGCGACAGTCCTGGACCGGCCCAATAATCTGGACCGGCCCAAAAATAATAATACACAAAATAAAAAATACAAAATAATCGGCCTGAAATCGTCCGGCCGAACCTCCCTATGGCAGCCCTTCCCTGGTTATAGGCCTATGCGGCGCTCGTAAAAGCCGAACAATGCGCCTACATGCGCTCTTAAAGGTTTGGAAACGATTCAACAAGACTACATCTGTATTCCAATCACAATAAGTAGCCTACTTATCGGCCAACAATAATCAAACAAGGCAGTAAAAGTGGGCATTGAACTGTATAACTGTTTTGAAAAAAGGGGAAAAGGCAGACATATGCCGATACAATATGCAGCCAGCGCTCGGAAAAGGCTCGCAACAAAAAGATGAGCCACACATTTAGAAACAATTGCATGAACTATCTAAAAGAAATACCTTAGTCAGAAAACATATATGAGGCTGAACGTTTTGCTAAAATGTCAGTTATGGAAATATTGAAAATGTTGGAGCGGCTGGCTTGACCACGCGAACCGAGAGACGGCTGTCTTGACCGCAGTACGCGATCGGTCATTAATCAATAATCGTATTTATCCATATAACTGCACACAACTTTATTTAAAATCAAATGTAAAACATGTGTGTTTGTATTGTGGTGTCCGGTGCGTGTGGATGTGCGGCTCCTCCGGCGGAGCGGTTCATGTTAATAGCGGAGTCCGGGAGGGTTCACCTTCACGGCGTAGTTACGAGGGATGTGCGACTATCGTCTTAAAAAACACTAAAGTGTTTTTTAAAGTTAGAAAGATATTAGATATTCAACCGATATTCACGCTCCGAATTACAGCGATCAGACACGGGGAACTAAAGCCGCGATCACCGCACCGCTTCAAGACTCACAGTATGCAACACAACGTCCTTTTGATCGATAACAATATAAATTGATCGACACATTTCTTAACGGTCAATGATCAATCATCGATTAATTATGCCCATCCCTAGTTCCCACACAGCTGAGGTCTTCGGCATTTTGTCTTCCCTTTAACGGCCAAGGTGAACTGAAGCCTGACGTTCACTGCTGTGAGTGATGTCACGCGCCCAAGCTGAGATGGTATATATTTCCACATCTTAACAGTCAAGTATAAATATAGTACAAGAATGTGCTGACAAAATGTATTTTGCGGTTCGCCTTTAGTGATAGCCTACATTTAGAAAAAACAAAAAAACAAAACAAAAAAAAAAACGAATATCCGAATCCCAAAATTGAAAACCGAATACCTACCCAACGAACGAATATCCGAATAGTCGAATATTCGGGTCCAGCCCTACCTTCCTCCCTCTTTTTGTACTTTTGCTGAGGCCTCTTCAATGTATAATTTATGTATCATCATAGCAGTATGCAAATACACATGATATACATTCAAAGGCCGGTGATATCGGCATTAGCAAGGTGAAACACGCAACGGTTCTAAAATGTTGGCCGCGACAGATTTAATTAGCTGCCAGGGAAAAATTGCCTTTTTTTACATTATTTTACAGTGGGTCGATATAATTGCTGCCCACACACAAACACTCTGGTAGTTGCATACTCACAGGATGCGTCCATCTCTCTCACAAAAGACTAAGCTAATGGTAGTGGGCCTATGTGGAACGGACTGCTTCTTATTAGCAATCTGTGATATCTGGAGCCAGACTCACCATGACTCACTGAGAAGCAGCTGTCGTTCACTCTAGATTTCCTTTTTAAATGTCACATTGCTGCAGTGTCTTCCCTCCGTCTCTTTCCTCCCACTGCCTCTTTAGCTTCCAGTTGCTTTCCGCTGACACACCTTCTGGTTCCTCGCCAGCAGCAGAAATATCACTTAAAGAACCCCCCCCGCCCCCCTCCAGTTTTATCGTTTTATTTCAGTGAGTGATTGGGCGCACCATCTTGGTGCGCCCAATCACTGTCACATTGTACCAAGTTATGTTTTAACCATTGCTTAAAAAATGGTAACTTCTGCTGCGAAAGCCTGGCAAAATGCAATGGCGGGTGCGTGCTGAATGTGTGCATTACAGCAGAGAGGGCCATTTTAAAACATTTAAATGCATCTGGTTGCTACACCATGGTCACAGACGAGGGAAATGAAGGAGGCCAGGTTTAACTCGTCCCTGACTGAATGTACAGGGACTGCTGATGCTGTCAAGAGCGTCGTCCTCCTCCGCTACCAGTGTAATGTTGAAGGCATGCTCCCTGAACATATAAATACCACCCAATCTGCTATTCAAGGTTATTGGGAATTAGCTGTCTTCTTG
>JAOPHQ010004122.1:0-47018 GCA_030340625.1 Merluccius polli | reverse complement strand
ATATGTGTTTTTAGGTGTTTTATAAAAATAAGTAATGAGTATTAACATGTGTTAATGTGCCTGGTCTGAATGGGACAAACGTACAGCAAACCAACATGTAATGTCTGCAGTGACCTGCAGAGGGCGGGCGGCGCGTCGCCATGGAAACATTATAGCGTCGAAGAAGAAAGGCACACAGAAACAGAGCACATAGGAAAGTAACGGGCAAACGATTTAACAACGAGAAATTGTTTTAATTTTTTTTCACAGCTTCGCCTAAATATTAAACACAGCGACACAGTCTCAACCAAATCATATGAAGAAGTAGTATTTGTTTTCTTCCAGTGATTTTCACTGCTTTGCAACAACGTGCACATCGCGGTCTATCACCTCCATTTTACTTTCATATGTCCCCCCTTCATGTGATGACTAAATAACAAGCGGAAAAATCACACCTCAACAAAAAAAAAATGCATTTAAGGACCCCCGAAAAACCCCCACCTAAATCCAGAACCAGAACCACAGCAGAACCAGCAGCAGCAGCAGACATTGCTCTTCTATCGGGTGTGACTCTATGTGAACGCAGCGCATTGTTTTGATAGCAAATCTGCTGCGGAAGTTCGCCTCACACACACACAGTTATATATGTATACACACATATATACACATATATAATATATACTTATCACACCTTCCCACCGTCACTGCTTCTATAAAGGTTTGTGGTTAGCATGTATGGACAGTATTGGTGTTGAATGTGCATGTTGTGTATTATATCTCCCTTCACCCCCACCACAGCAGCACACATATAACACCATGTAGCTGGAGCTAGCATGCTAACAGGCTAGCCTGGTCGCGACTTAACGGACCGATGGCCGTCATAATGGGTTTATTTTATATTTTAATTTTTTTTTTTTTAATTTTGGGGGGGGGGGCATTGTTATTGTTATTTATTTCGTGTCAGATAAGTATTTCTAGAAAAAGGTTTTGATTTGAGTCGAGATGATGAGATGCAGACCTTTGACAGCAGCAGCTGTTCGCAGCGAAATGATCGCTCATGATAATAAAACCTCAATGTGGTCGGAAGCCCTGCTCACAATAATAACAATATATATATAAATATAATAATAATGACGTTTATACCACTCAGAAAAAAGACTACAGCTTGGTCACCAGCCACTGGTGACAGCGGGGGACCCTGTGGCTTGGGATGCAGGTCTCATGTTGATGGAAACTGCACATAATGTGAGGTTAAGCTGTTAACTCATTTTTATTTACAGATGTTTTATAGATATAGACATCTGCAGACACCGAGTCTCCTCCAATTAGTCTCATTACCAAAGCACACGTTGCCTGCACTGACACACAATGTCCCCCTCATTTCTCGTCTGTTGTTATCAATAGTAGTTAATCAACGTGATTATATATATATATATATATATAATATATATATATATATATATATATATATATATATATATATATATATAGATGAGAATGCCTATTGCTAATATTACCCCATCATTTGATAAATCTGGTGGTAAAAGGGGATTTAATCCACCAGGGGGCGCTGCAGCACAGCACTGTTTAATGTGTTGTATGCTTGCTGAGGCCTGGAAAGGTGATGTGGTGCTTTAAATACCCTGAAGATTTGTGTTTATTGTGTCTTTTTCTGCCTCTGACAAGGTTATATTTGCTGTATGGAGAGATTAATGCCACATGCTTGTTTGGGCCACATCCAGGATATGACAGCTTCCTATGTACATGGGAGGGGACAGAGGTTTAAACCACAATGATATTGTTTCTATTTCAAGGGCTGTGTGGTCGTAACCATGAGAGCTGGACTTGGGGAATGATCATATATTTCTCTGTGCAGTCATGTCCTGTCCCCCAACCCCAATGTCGTCAAATCGAAAAGCAACACGTTCAAACATTATTATATTTCTTCTGTGGATATGCCACATATTTTCACAACAATAAAAGCTCTTGAAAGATTGGTATTTAACACCAACTATTTGGACTGACCTTGTGAGGAGAGTAGGGACTTTCTTTTTTTTTTGTTTCTAGTCTCTATACATATTGAACACAGCAGGACATTCCTATTAGAGAAATCATTGACTTGACAAGACCCAGTTTTGGTTGGATGAGGGAGGTCAGGGATCAAGGCATGGATCAGCAGGATACAGAGCCATGATCTGATCTGAGCAGCATCCCTGCCCTGTGGCATCGCTGTTCTCCCCACACTTCAACTCTCTCGCTCTCTTCGCTCTGTCTCACACCCGGCCCACTGTCAGTCCATGTTGGCCACACTTTGCTCAGAGTCACACTGTCTGATAAAGATTTTTTGGAAAAAGCGAAAACGTGTAGTCCCAGCAGTACACACTGAGGGCATATATTCCCTATGCTAACTGTGATATTTTTTTATGTTTGTGTCTAGACCTGCCTTGTTGGCCGAGGAGTCATGGACGAGCAGACGGGCTCGCCGGGAGCCACCACAGACAACAGCAGCCAGAGAAATGGAGAAGAGGTGAGAGACGCCCAGGATGCAACAAGGATGCCATTTATCCCCAGGTCTTTAAAGAGGTTGTCCAAGACAACTGTGGATTACAACAGTGGGCTGCTTGCTAGCCTAGAAGATAGGGCTGAACAATTAATCAAAATATTATCGAAATCACAATTTGGCCAAGTGCAATATCCAAATCGCAGGAGCTGCAATTTGGGTAAAATGTGTAAATGTAAATGTAGAACACCGTTATAAATGTACTGTAGTGCTGTACTGTAGTACATGTTTGTTTGGTACAGACCCCAACAAATGTTCCCACTAATAGTGAATTATATCGCAATCACAATATCTGTCAAAATAATCGCAGTATGATTATGATTACTAGAAGTGTTTGTATTGTCAAATGAACAAACTCGGTATGTTTACATGCGCACAAATCAGCCTTAATTATCGAATTATTGAATTATGGGCTGTCATGTAAACACCTTAGTGCGATTCCATTTATTCCCGGAGCATAAATTAGATTAAGTATTTTGTCGCCAATGTACTTTGTGATTTAAACTCCTCAATTGCGTTTTGGTCGGTGTATTTATTCTGCGCCTGTACCAAAACGTCAGAGAGACGTGTGCCACCATTTTGTCCCGAAACAGCGGATTCACCTAAACAAGAGCATGTTTGTGTGACGGCTAACCGTCCAACGCACTTTTGGACCGATCAGGTGATGTCTTTTATGATTAAATGAGCAAGCTAAACATGTTGTGAAATTGCCGCAATAAAGTATTCATCTTCTGTTGAATATTCCTATTACAATCATGGCCATAATAACCTCTGTAATCCGAATGTCAATAAGTACTTTATTACTCCCAGACAGGAAATGAGGGCAGAAAGTACTGGACAGTAGTAGAATTTAAGAAGAGATGGAAAACAAAAACAAGAATAAATCTACAAAAAGTACAGATTAATACCTCCAGGGTGCAACCATAATCTCATGAATCAAACTAAGGTGTGTGTGTGTGTTAGGGCTGGGCAATATATGCGATATGCCCAAAGTCATCCATCCAGATATAGGGCATTTAATATCTCAATAACGATATACAGTATATCATGATATAGCATGTTTTCTGGTCATTCAATAAATAAATAATATATAATCTAAAATAACCACACGGTAAAGCCAATTATTGTATACTCCAAATTAAATACTTAATATTTTCTTAATCTTATGCCATATCAGGATATTAAAAAAAATCCAAATCTAGTGTTGTATCACGATATCGATATAATATAAATATATATTGCCCAGCTCTAGTGTGTGTATACAGACATACCGTATGGCTGCGTCCTTTTGACCGGTCCTCCTCCTCTGTGCTGCAGAAGCCCCGGCGCGGCAGCTGGACCAAAGGCAAGCGGAAGAAGCCGCTGAAGGACAGCAACGCTCCCAAGGCGCCGCTCACCCGGCTACGTGCGCTTCATGAACGACCGGCGGGAGCAGCTCCGCGCCGAGCGGTCCCGACGTTCCCTTCCCGGAGATCACCCGCATGCTGGGGAACGAGTGGAGCAAGTTGCCCCCGAGGACAAGCAGGTCAGTGGGGAAGCCACTAGGGCCGGCACCATACCTCCCCATTTCATACAATGACGATACTTGGGTGCCGATTCGGGATGTATTGCGATTTTTAAGTATTGAGATTCCATATTGCGATTCATTGCGATTTTTGTTTACTTATATAACACTAGACCATGGCAAAAAGTTGAATCATACACAGAGGCATATTTCCAAAAACAATGCACATCACATGTGTTATTTCAGCAGCGTCATTGCTATACTGGGAGGCTTTAAGGGAAGGTGACACGCTCATTTTGACGTAGTGTACTTCTTGTACGCATTAAATGTGAAAACATAATAAACAAACAAAAAATGATTAAATGAATAAATTGATTCAGGCAATAAAAAATGTTAAAAAACAAAATGCGATACTTTTTTTCCCACCCCTGGAAGCCATTGTGGGAGGAGGGGGCAGTTTGGATGTTTTCTTTATTTTTGATGTTTTTGTATTTTTTGCTGCATGCCTTTTTGGTTTTGCGATATTGTCACCATATGGGAATCGGATTTGGCAGAGCTGTGCTCAGTGAGTCGGCAAGTATTTGGGTAATTTGCAATATACAGCGCAAGGCCTGGCATCTGCTGAACTGGCTTCTGAGAATCCAAGAGTCATTTGTTTCTCCCGCAGGAGGACAGATTGGTGTTTTCTCGACAACAATCTGTGTTGCTTACAGTTTGTTGGCCAAATGTTTTTTCCGTTTTAATTGTCTCTTGTTTTGTTTGTTTCGCCTCTCGTGTTTTGGCTTATTTTCCCGGTTATCTTGCACGTGCTTTTTGAATAGTCCACCTAACAGTAATTAGTTTTTATGCGGTTATTATTCTAGTAGCATTGTTGTTGTTTTGTTTTTTTCTAGATGCACATCTAGTATTATAGCACAGGTAAAACTCAGATTCCTCCTTCCTTATTCTTCTCCTATCCTTGGATGGAAGTAGAAGTCTAAACCGATTCATCATGCAACATGCAAACAACCTTCATACAGCTGTGCAGACCTCTGGTCAATACTCCTTTACACCTACAGGGATGCACACAATGAGTTGTATGCAAATCCTTTAGAATACCATCCTATACACACAGCCATTATAATCACTTTTACAGACCCACAGGATGTGATGTGGGAGGACATAATCTATATGTAAATGTATCTATGGGTTGAAGAAAACTTGATTGTCAGTTTTGTCAGTACTGTACCCTTTTAAAATGTAGTCCACATACTCCAGCATTCCCTCCTTTTCATCATCAAGTTCTATTTAAAGTGTAATACTGTGTGTAATACTGCGTGTCACATTGTCAATTACCTGTATAATTGCGTTGCGGACATTTACGATAGCCGCCTTCGAGGTCTAATAGATGGGCTTAGTTGTCAGGCATGAAGGTGGTGGTATAATAAAGCGCTGTTTTCCAGATACCAGCACCTTCGCATAACGATGATATGGTTTCAGTGGGATTGTTCTCTCTATTTTTGTCCGTTATTGGATAATAACTTTTCTCTTTCGAGGCTTTGAGTGAATGACGGTTGTTTAATATAGCAAATTGTAGCGTTTCTTTTAGCAAACAATTCCCACTTACCCAGAAATAATTACCTTTCTCCCCCTACACACACACACTCACACACTCTCTAACACACATGTACACTCACACACACAAAATATCCCCAGTTGTTCACCCATCCATCCCTATAGAAACTACAGATACTACTGTAGAGCCTCATTTACACAAAACATGACACCTCTCCTCTCCCTGTGCTCCCTCCTCTTCCTCCCCCTCCTCTCCCTCCTCATCTTCCCCCCCTCCCCCCCATCACCTCCTATATTGCACCTTCCTCCTCCTCCACAGCGCTACCTAGAGGAGGCGGAGCGGGACAAGGAGCGCTACATGCGGGAGCTGGAGAAGTACCAGAAGACGGAGGCCTACAAGCATTTCACCCGCAAGGTGCAGGAGAAGCAGAAGGGCAAGAGGCACCGGACAGGTGGGATGTTTATTTTATTATCTCCTCCTCCTCCTCCTCCTCCTCCTCCTCCTCCTCCTCCTCCTCCTCCTCCTCCTCCGTCTCCTCCTCCTCCTCCTCCTCCGTCTCCTCCTCGGGATAGGAGGAATTGGGATAAGATATCGTGTTATGAATCCAGGGAGGGACATTCAGGACAGCAGCCATTAACAGAAATAGAAAGGGTAGGTCAAGGTAGGATTACAGTAACCATAACAAGATGTATACATATAGCTCTGTGAGCGGAGGGTCGGCTGGATATTGGAGTCCAGAGAGCAGTAGAATAACAAAGTGAAATTAAATCAACTCTATTTTATTTATATATTTCTATGAATGGGCTATTGTTGCATCAGTGGAGCCAGGGTTGCATGGATGGATGGAATTATATTAGTATGTATACTGTATAAAGTTTGAAAAGCAGGCAGCAACAGCAGAACAACCGCAAAATTAACTTTTGTTTGTCCACCGGCCAAGTGGCTTGTGAATGTTCACATTTTACCATCCACTTAATAGATTATCATTGTTTTTTGGGGCTGGTGATCTACCAGTCACTTACATATTTGACCAGCATTTGGCTAGGGCTAATGTTGTGTCTGGTGTAAAGGTGTGTTGCACTGACCGACAACTGTCCTTTCTCTTCCTCTCAGAGGGCGGACACCAAGTAACCAATGACAACCATCATGAGGTGAGTCGTGACTTCATGCTGTCTTTAAGGCAGGGGTCCTTACAGTGTCACTGGTCCAGGGGGTCACTAAACCAGTGTGTCTGGCTGGCTATCAAAGCGTTTTCACCATGATAGTTGTAGAAGGTTTGTGTTATTCAGGAACTGTGGCTTTTGTTGTATTTTGTGTTTCAGTTGGTGTTTTTATGTTTACATTTTACATTTACACATAGGGCATTTAGCAGGCGCTTTTGTCCAAAGTGAATTACGATAAGTACATTTGTCAGTAGAAAGTAAACCGACGGTACCGCAAGGATTTCAATATATAACAAGTTATTTTGTTATGCAAATATTTTGTAGATTTATTTTGCACACCCGAAATGAACTCGAGTCAAACTCACGGTGGGAGTGCTAAAGTCACTTTCCATTTTTCATAAAGTGCAAACCCCAATGTGTTTCTCCTGCAACAAAACCTGATATTATTATTATTTTTTAACTGATGGGAAAAACGCCATCGGTTTGATTGAACGCCTCCTTATGAACCCTCATAAGGAGGCGTTCTCTAGACGCCGGCCTTTGCATTTTTCCCACTCAACAATCGCAGGGCTCATTGTTTCAGCTGTGAAGTTGGTCTAATCCTCCTTGGGGCGGTGTGTTTAGTGTGTTTGCTCAGGCTCAAGTGTTGTGATTTAAAGGTTTTTGAAACGTTTTAAACTGAGGCGGGTAACAGGCAAGCGGTGGCTGGGTGTTTATTTGTATTCCCGGGGGAATAGCGGCTCTTAAATGTTTGTTTTGGAGCCAAGTAGGAAGGAAAAAAATTGTGAAAAAGTATTCTCTTGTGAAGAAGCAGCTATTTATTCAGTTGAATTGTACTGCACTTTGTTTAAAAGCATAATTTGTATGATTATGATGTATTAATACCATCTGGTTCAAAACCAGGTTAGCGTCCCTCAACTAAAAACAGTCTTCTGAGAGTAACAGTGTTAGTATTTCTGGGTTCTGGGAGTAGCAGTGTTAGTGATGGCTGGTGTTGTGACCTGGAGATCAGTGGTTCCCAACCTTTGACTTTAGGCGAGATCATCTTTCGCGGACCACCTCATATGCAAACTGTCAAAAAATAGATAAATAGTGGCTGAGCAAAGTGCCAGCGCCCCCTTCATACAGAATGATTACTGCAAGAAGGCCGCGGCCAGTGGGGAACAGTGGAAAGAAAAAGTCAGCAACAATGTTTATTAATAACATATTAATACAAAACATTACAATGGAAAACATTACAATGGAAAACATATGAGGAATGCACAAAGCGGCACTATTTTGGAAATAATAACTATATTTACTGAACATTATTCATAACCTATTTAATTCAAATGATCGATATTATTTTTTCTATTATTGTCAATTTGTCTATTTTAATAATAAAATCCTACATGGTACGCATACCACAGGTTGAAAAACCTGTGGTCCATTGCCACATCCCTATCAGAATGCCTTGCTCAATGCCCTCTGCCCTCCCAGCCAGTTATTTATATTGTTTTCAGATCATATTCACCAGATGAACCAGATGCTTTTTAAACCTCCTCCTCCTCCTCCTCCTCCTCCTCCTCCTCCTCCTCCTCCTCCTCCTCCTCCTCCTCCTCCCTCCACCCTGTCCGTCTGTCTCTGCCACCAGAAGGATGGGGAGGGGAAGGAGAGGTCCGTGTTTGACATCCCCATCTTCACAGAAGAGTTTCTCAACCACAGCAAAGGTGAGTGGGACTGGAGCGCGCGGCTAGCTAGGTAGCTAGCTAGGTAGGTAGCTAGCTGCCTTTCAGATGCCACAGTACATGATGTTGGTGGGGGGGGGGGGGGGTTGTCAAACCATTGTTTCAGGTATTCCCCTGGGATGTTGGAGATATGCTGCTGTCATCTCCCTCCACAGAATACACAGACACACACCCACTCTCTCCGTCTCACACACACACACGCTCTCCCTCTCTCTCACTCACACCCTCTCTCTCTCTCTCTCTCTCTCTCTCTCTCTCTCTCACTCACTCACTCACTCACTCACTCACTCACTCACTCACTCACTCACTCACTCACTCACTCACTCACTCACCCACTCTCCCTCCCAAATGGACGGTGACATGAATCTCTTGAACCTTTTGCGGTGCATTGGAAAGGATAATGTACAGCGAGCCGCTCAGTATTGCGAAATAAACCCAGAGCGGGTGACGCAGCTTATCCCGCTTACTACACGGCTACTTACTAAAGAAAGCAATCACTTGACACAAAATATAACAACAACAAAAATGTATTTATTGATTTAAAAATTATTTTAGCGCTATCCATTAGATTTTACAGTTGGAAATAGCGTCCGTAGCAACAGTCTGTTATTCATAGCAGCCGTCTGCCGTTCAGAAATAACTGTATAATAAGACCATGTAATGCTGTAATTGACCAATCAGAATCGAGCGTTCAACAAAGCCGTGTAATAATACACCGACCGCACTCCATTCAAGGCGTTTACATGACATGAAGCCAACCTGACTGATAAAGCAGGGTGCTGATTTATTCGGGTTAGCTTCATCGATTACAGTGTTTACAGGACACTCTGTGGTTGACGGTTATTAACGATTGCCTTAACCCCCAATTAATTGACCCCATTTTACCCGCACAGCCCGCGAGGCGGAGATGCGTCAGCTGCGGAAGACCAACATGGAGTACGAGGAGCGCAACGCGGCGCTGCAGAAGCACGTGGAGAACATGCGCGGCGCCGTGGAGCGCCTGGAGGGAGACGTCACGCAGGAGCGCGGCCGCAACGGCCTCCTGCAGCAGCACCTGGAGACGCTGAGGCAGGCGCTCGCGTCCGGCTTCTCCTCCGTCCCGCTGCCCGGTGAGGGGGGGGGGGGGGGGAGGAGGGCTGGGGGTGAGGGGGGCCGGGAGAAGAGGGCTGGGGGTGAGGGGTGGGGGGGGGCCGGGGGAGGAGGGCTGGTGGTGAGGGGGGCCGGGGGAGGCGGGCTGGGGGTGAGGGGGCTGTGGGAGGAGGGCTGAGGGTGAGGGGGGCCGGGGGAGGAGGGCTGGGGGTGGGGGGGGGCCGGGGGAGGAGGGCTGGGGGTGAGGGGGCTGTGGGAGTAGGTGGTGACTAGGACTGGGGATGAGGGGGGCTGGGGGGTGAGGGGGGCCCGGGAGAGGAGGGCTGGGGGTGAGGGGTGGGGGGGGCCGGGGGAGGAGGGCTGGTGGTGAGGGGGGGCCGGGGGGAGGCGGGCTGGGGGTGAGGGGGCTGTGGGAGGAGGGGCTGAGGGGTGAGGGGGGCCGGGGGAGGAGGGCTGGGGGTGGGGGGGGCCGGGGGAGGAGGGCTGGGGGTGAGGGGGCTGTGGTAGTAGGGGGTGACTAGGACTGGGGATGAGGGGGGCTGGGGGTGAGGGGGGCCGGGGGAGGAGGGCTGAGGGTGAGGGGGGGCCGGGGGAGGAGGGCTGGGGGTGAGGGGGCTATGGGACGAGGGCTGAGGGTGAGGGGGGGGCCGGGGGAGGAGGGCTTGAGGGTGAGGGGGGCCGGGGGAGGAGGGGCTGGGGGTGAGGGGGCTATGGGACGAGGGCTGAGGGTGAGGGGGGCCGGGGGAGGAGGGCTGAGGGTGAGGGGGGCCGGGGGAGGAGGGCTGGGGGTGAGGGGGGCTGTGGGACGAGGGCTGAGGGTGAGGGCGGGGGGGGGAGGAGGGCTGAGGGTGAGGGGGGCCGGGGGGAGGAGGGCTGGGGGTGAGGGGGGCCGGGGGAGGAGGGCTGAGGGTGAGGGGGGCCGGGGGAGGAGGGCTGGGGGTGAGGGGGGCTGGGGGGAGGGGGGGTGACTAGGACTGGGGATGAGGGTCGGCTGCGGCTGTAAAACTGGACCAAAGTCCCATACATGTTTGTTCTGTTTGGGGCGCAAACAAGGCGTATAAGTGGCGTCACGCTATTTCAGCGAATTATTTGCAATTTGGTCAACATTTCAAACAATACGCCTCACCTACCAGTGAGGATCTGACCTGTCACTGACCTTTGACCTTTAGGATTTAGGAAGGCCGGCAGGATGTTTTTCCAGAGCCTCAGTACAAAATGTTTCTGCTTCGGAGGCTTTGCTACCTTTTTTTTAGGTCATTATTATGCTGTTTTCAGAGCGATGCGGGAGCCAGAAATGAGGATGTATTAAAACCCACTGCCGGTAACCGCTGTCAGACTTGTTGTCATGGTGATCCTGGCTGTTTCACCGCCAGGCTAACAGGCCGATTTTTTCGCTCACGGCACCAATTTGAGTCCTAAAGGCGAAGACTAGAAAAACACCAGGCAGTAACAAGGTGGGGGGGGTCATCAGTATAAGTACATATAAGTACACAGTACATACCACCCATGTTTCTATTTTGGAGACCGTTTCACACCTCACTCTTGGTATCGAGCGGTTCTTTAATATCCAATACCTTTGATAACGTTTGATAGATGTTTCCATGCGTTGATATGCCAATCGCCTGTATTAGCCTATTATGTCGTTAACGGTATCTGAGTATTGCAACCAATAATTTCCAGTTTCCGACTCTGTCCAAAGTGATTCCCTTTTTGTGTATATTTGTGCACATGTCTATAAAGATATATAATCTTGAATCCTCTTCCTCCCTTTGATGCCCTTCGCTAACGGCAAATCTTATGTTTTCTAATGGCTCGCTTTGGGATCGCTAATGGCTAGCTTTGGCTTTGCTAATGGCTAGTTTTGTGCTTGCTAACGGCTGGCGTGCGTTTGCTCTCCCCAGGCAGCGGAGAGACCCCCACCCTGGACTCGGTGGACTCCTACATGAAGAAGCTGCACAGCATCGTGGTCAGCAACCCGCAGGAACACGAGGGCCTCATCAACACAGTCCGAGACGTGGTCAACCGCCTGGACAGGTGACCGCCGCTTCCATACGCCCGACCGCGCGGTCAGGGGGATATGCAGGGCTGCAACTAACGCTTATCTCCACAGCCGATTCATCTAACCGTCCTTTTTCGGATGAGTCGATTATTCATTTAGTCTCTAGACAATGTCATAAATAATAGCAAGTTACCGGAGTCCAGAGTGACGTCTTAAATTCGCTTCCTTCATCCGACAAGCAGCCAAGAAATACTGAAGTATTAATTTTAGAATGATCCATGAACCAAGCGTTTGAGTTTCTGAAGCATCAGGAAAATACCAAAATGTTACCTAAATGACCTAAACGATTAATCTTCTTAATTTTCTGTCTATCTGACTAAGCGATTAATCTATCTATCCCAAAGTTGTACGATGCTATAAGCAAACTTGGAAGCACAACTTAAACAGACACACACTGCACGACAATGAGCGGTTTTATTATGGCTTCTCTTGTGACCAGTGAAGTAACGGACATTTTGTTTGTGTGATCTAGATAATTGGACCACTTCACCGATGCGGTTGGGCGTTTGGGGACCAGGAGAAAAGCCGTTGGTTCGTCATTGTCATCATTTTCTTCAGACATAGTTGTTGCGATGTATTTATTTCATGCATATTTCATTTTGGGTTTGTTGTTTTTATACAATTGAAATTTCAAAACTTGTAAGGGGATTACACTGTTTTTTTTACGTTGGAGGTTTTGCTTCTATCAATTTGTCTTAAGTGCTTAAATGTTTTCACTGCAATATTTAGTCATTTTATCATATTCTATTTTGTGTGTTATGTACGTACATTCGTCAGTGGTTTTGTATTTCAACATATAAGGAAAACATTGTTTTGTTTTGCTATTGTCATGGCCTTTACACAAGTAAACTCTGGTGCCATGTCCTTTTTTTCTTATTTGTGAGGGAAAATAAAAAGTTTTCCAATAAACACATTTACAAAATAATGTATCGCTTCTGGGTCTGATTAATAAAACGCCAAGAGAGACTAAAAGATATTCAATATTATTCATAAATGTGAGTTGCACTCGTGTGACAGAAGACACATTTTATCTCAGCAAATATATTAACTTTTTTTAATTTCCAACACTAGATTTGTTTTAAATCCCCAAATGCCTCTTTTAATATGTAATAAAATGGATCATGTTACTACATATACGTATATTACTTAGATGTGAAAGTTACATTCGTTAGATCAGAGGACTTTCTCCAAGGAGTCCCTCTGCTTAGATCTCAACAGATGATCTAAGCAGACACCAACAGATGTCTGCTTAGACATCTGTTGGTGTGTGTGTGTGTGTGTGTGTGTGTGTGTGTGTGTGTGTGTGTGTGTGTGTGTGTGTGTGTGTGTGTGTGTGTGTGTGTGTGTGTGTGTGTGTGTGTGTGACTGTAATGTAGAGTATGCTGATCAAGCAGCTGGGCCTGACTGGTGGGGAAATCAATGTTCACTGGACAGCTGACGACGGATGGGGAGATTGTGTGCTCGCAGGAAAACGGACGGACAGATTTAGCTTCCAAATATGCCGATAATTATACCGACAATGAATCCTAATTTATAATGTGTCACTTATATAGTGTCAAACATCTGCTACTAGATTTAGCACAATAACAGTAAACACATCTCCACATTGATAGGTAAACTAATAGTTCATTATAAAAAAAAACCCCAGCTGAAACGGTGTGGCCACATGGACATAATGACCCTTTCCTGTTTCCTGTCTCACTCACGCTTATTTCCCCCGCCAGCGGCCACTTCCTGTCCAGCGCTGACAATGTACGCCGAGGTTATCGCCCACAATCTATTAAAAAAAATGACCACCATTGAATTTGTGGAACAGTTGGCACAAAGTCGCCCCAGACAAAGTATTACTTACTTCGGTTTACAGCAGTTATTTAAGATAGCAGTTCCGGTTCACCATGTGGACATTATGTACTGTATATGCTATCGGTTAAATACATAGGAAATACAGGAAACATACGGGTTTGAGCTGTTCAACCTTGCATTTAGTACGTCTGGAGACCCCATAATGAACACTGCTGACCCCAGCATGTCACCACAGGGTTCAGCTGAAACCTGGGGAACACGTTGTTTCTGTGTGTGTGCTTACATACTGTATGCAATGGGATTAGCATCTGCCTCTTGCTTTGATGGAGACCTAAAGAAATGCTTTGCAATGAGACTGAGAGCACATGAGAGCTGTAGGCCATACATACATACATACATACATACATACATACATACATACATACTGTATATATACATACGTATACATATATACATACGTATACACATACATACATACATACATACATACATACATACATACAAGTATATACATACAACATACATACATACTGTACATATACATACATACATACATACATACATACATACATACATATACAGTATATACATACGTATATACATATATATACATACGTATACACATACATACATACATACATACATACAAGTATATACATACAACATACATACATACTGTACATATACATACATACATACATACATACATACATACATACATATACAGTATATACATACGTATATACATATATATACATACGTATACACATACATACATACATACATACATACATACAAGTATATACATACAACATACATACATACATACTGTACATATACATACATACATACATACATACTTATATACATATATACATACATACATATATATACATACATATACATACATATATAATACATATATACATACATACATACATATATATACTGTATATATACATATACATACATATATACATATTACATACATACATACATACATACACACATACGCTTATAAAATAAAAATATAAAAATTGGTTCATATGAGACATTTAATAAGGACATTTCAGAGAGTCAACTAAATCAGCAGTCCTTTTGGACACACACACACACACACACACATACATGCGCACAAATGCCTGGTCATCTTCCTGACCAGGAAAACACCCTTCTCGAAAAAAAAAATACATAAACACACACACACACACACACACGTCATCTTCCTGACCAAGATGAAACACCACCCCTTTTGTACACACACACACACACACACACACACACACACACACACCCTTATATGGCCATGTCTGTGTGGACATTACAGCAGGGCTCTACTCCCAGTTGGACAGCATCGGCGCCGGACCAGAGGAGGGAAGAGGGATGAGTCAGAGAGAGCGAGAGAGGATGAGTCCGGCCTCTTAGACTGCCCTGCTGCACTCACTTCCTGTCCCGCTGCACTCACTTCCTGCCGCTCCTGCACCCTGCCCCGCCCGCTCGTTAACGTTGACACACTGCCGAAAACAATTAGAGGCCACAGAACGACAGCATGGGGGCTTTTATTCAGACGCCTTGTGACATGTATAGGGAAATGACACCGACATCAACCGCAGCATCCAAACAGGAGCACACATTGAAATGTAGGCCTAGGTCACGACATTTCAACAGTTTCTGTGTGTCCTATGACACAGGGTGGGGTGAGGGGGGGCGTTGGTAATAGTCTAGACATAATCTTTTTTTCTTTTAACTGATAACAAAACATAACACAGCGAGAGTGAGAGACGTGACAAGGTTTTTATTGTGAGGCACGACCACCCTTTGCGAGAGTCTGAGTCACTCGCAGTCTGGCGGCGCCTGCCAGCTTTCCTGTCGCTCTGAACGCTGCTGCTCCTTCCCTTAATGCACCTCAGAGAGCGCTCCTTTATCACAGGTCACATTTAATCATTGTTCAGCTACTGTATTTATTTAAAAAAGATATGTATATATACACACAAACAACACATAATGGCAACACAGATGAACAGTCTTGCAGCCACATGGCCACAGGACAAATCAGCCTTAAGGTGAGGCCTCAAGCCTCATCTCAAGGTGTTTTCTCTGAGCCAGTCTGAACGCAGTGTCGGTGTTTGTCCACCAGGGGGCGGTGTTACCACCGCTATGAAGCACGGCCACTAAATCCTCCTCCACGTCCGCTATCATGGAGGCCTCAAACTGTAGGCAGGCCTGTAATAATAACCCACCAAAAAGTTTTGGTACATGCAGTATAGTATCTTGTGAAAGGTGGGTGAAGTGGTTCTGTGTGTGAGCCGGGTCTGGGCTGCATTGTGAGGCAGCTCCCCTCCGTTGCCAGGCCAGAGGAGAGCAAACAATGCTGGGAATGGGGGAGAAAAAAAGAAAAAAAAAAAAGGGAGAAAAAAAGAAAAGAAAAAAGCTGGAGTCATTCTCACATGTCAGCTCTGGGGGCCCAGACTCCTCCCACTGCAGCTAGACGTGGACCTGGACCCTCCACCCCCACCCCCCCCCCCCCCCCCCTCACACACACACACACACACACACACACACGTCCCCCCCCCCCCCCCCCCCCCCCCCCCCTGGGGGGAGGAAGGGGGGATTCGTGCTGCAGACCTGCAGGGCTTGTGGCCCTATAGTGGTGGTTTAGTCCCTCTCACACCTCAGAGGAGCCTTATTTATTACATTTAAATGCAATTTATTGGAGTTAAAGTCCCATAACTTACTTGACCAAGTGCCTGTTGTGGAAAACCTGCAGAATTGTGTGTGTGTGTGTGTGTGTGTGTATGTGTGTGTGTGTGTGTGTGTGTGTGGGGGGGGGGGGGGGTCTTGTTTATGCCCTTATTATCATAAACCAGTATTCAAAACAAAAGAGTTGATGCATGTATGTTGTATGTTGACTAAGGAGACCACCAGGCCTCATGAATATATAACACTATCTTATGGAAAATAGGGATGATCTTTAAGATTGATTAGATGGATTAATAAAGTTATCCTATCTTATATAAAAGTATTCCTGCATGTTGCAGACATTTAGAGAGAGAGAGAGAGAGAGAGAGAGAGAGAGAGAGAGAGAGAGAGGGACTATAAATTGCGCGTGCCCGCGGCTCTCCGGGCCAGCCTCTATTTAGCGCGCGCGTCCCCGCGGCCAGCTTGTGGAAAAAACTGCGGCTGGCGGAGCCGCGCAGGGAGAGACTGGGAGACACTGGGAGACACAGGGAGACTACCGCCGGACTCCGGGCTCTTTACCCCCGCAGACACAGGACCCAGGACCCAGGACGGGGGGGGGGGGACCGCCGAGCCGGACTCCAGGACCCGGGACTCCAGGACTCCGGGACTCCGGGACCCGGGACCCACAAGGTAAGGGAGTTAAAGTTGGTGAACTGAAACCGCCTCATAGCGGAGTCTCGCTGGATCCCGCTCGCTGCGCGAAGTTCGCCTTGTGTGTGTGTGTGTTATATGTGTGTGTGTGCGCGCGTGTGTGTATGTCTGTGTGTGTTGTGTGTGTGTGCGTGTGCGCGCGTCCGTGCGCGTGCGCGTGCAGCAGGGAATGCGAGGGGACACATTTCAGTCTCCACCTCCATAACGTCCTTACTGCTGGGTTTCGGTCCCCACATCTGTACTAATGTCTTAATGTTTCAGTCTCCATCTGTACTAATGTCTTTTAATGTCTCCGTCCCCACATCTGTACTAATGTATTGTCTTTACGTTTCCGTCCCCACATCTGTACTAATGTCTTTTAATGTCTCCCTCTCCACATCTGTACTAATGTATTTTAATGTCACCGTCTCCACATCTGTAGTAATGTCTTTTAATGTCACCGTCTCCACATCTGTAATAATGTCTTTTAATGTCACCGTCTCCACATCTGTAATAATGTCTTTTAATGTCTCCGTCTCCACATCTGTACTAATGTCTTAATGTATCCGTCTCCACATCTGTAATAATGTCTTTTAATGTCTCCGTCTCCACATCTGTACTAATGTCTTAATGTATCCGTCTCCACATCTGTAATAATGTCTTTTAATGTCTCCGTCTCCACATCTGTACTAATGTCTTAATGTATCCGTCTCCACATCTGTAATAATGTCTTTTAATGTCTCCGTCTCCACATCTGTACTAATGTCTTAATGTATCCGTCTCCACATCTGTAATAATGTCTTAATGTATCCGTCTCCACATCTGTAATAATGTCTTAATGTTTGTCTTCACATCTGTAATAATGTCTTTTAATGTCTCCGTCTCCACATCTGTACTAATGTCTTAATGTATCCGTCTCCACATCTGTATTTTTTAATGTCTCCGTCCCCACATCTGTACTAATGTCTTTTAATGTCTCCGTCCCCACATCTGTAATTTTTAATGTCTCCGTCCCCACATCTGTACTAATGTCTTTTAATGTCTCTGTCTCCACATCTGTACTAATGTCTTTTAATGTCTCTGTCTCCACATCTGTACTAATGTCTTTTAATGTCTCTGTCTCCACATCTGTAATAATGTCTTCATGTTTCAGTCTCCACATCTGTAATAATGTCTTTTAATGTCTCCGTCTCCACATCTGTACTGTCTTTTATTGTCTCCGTCCCCACATCTGTACAAATGTCTTTTAATGTCTCCGTCTCCACATCTGTAATAATATCCTAATGTCTCCATCTCCACATCTGTAATAATGTCTTTTAATGTCTCCGTCTCCACATCTGTACTGTCTTTTATTGTCTCCGTCCCCACATCTGTACAAATGTCTTTTAATGTCTCCGTCTCCACATCTGTAATAATATCCTAATGTTTCCGTCTCCACATCTGTAATAATGTCTTTTAATGTTTCTGTGTCCACATCTGTAATAATGTCTTTTAATTTCTCAGTCTCCACATCTGTAATAACTTGGAGATATAAAGTGTCCATATTCCCGGGAAGTTTGCGAGTCGCCGTAGCGCCGACCTTTCACCCCAAATAAGTGGCCATCATCACGTGTGTGTGTGTGTGTGTCTGTGTGTATGTGTGTGTGTGTGTGTGTTGCGGAGAGCAAAATGTTGGGAGGCATAACACCCCCCCCCCCCCCCCCCCACAAAAACACACACACACACAGACACACAAAGCTACATAACTGTAAACATGTCTTTTGGTGGTGGTTGTCTCCTCCGTCTCGGTACACATGGGTCTGCGTTACGGGTAGTGGTCCCGGTCCTGGTCCCGGTCCCGGTGTCCGTGGTGACGCAACGTCACGTTGTCCCGCCTGTGAAAGTGGTCTGTATGTAAAACAGGTCCCACACATCTGTGTGAATGTCTGTCTCGGCCTGTGAGGATGGGACATGATGACATGCTGCTTCCTCTGCTGGGAGATGGTATGAAGAAGCCATGCTGGTCCATCCCCTACTGACCCGGGTCCCGGGGAGGTCTTGCTTTGTGCTGCTTGTTAAAAACCACTGATGATGTCCTGATGTAGTTTGGGGACGTGGAGACGCCAGGTCCAGGTTTCCTCGGATGCTCATTTTGGAGGTACATTGGTCCCATTGTTGTTGTTACCTCTAGGACTGTGAGATGAGGACAATGGACGCCAGCAGAGACAGCAGGTCTGATGAGACAGTGGGGACATAGTGTGGACCGGCATGTAGGCCCGTCTCCAAGCGCGTCCGGTAGTCTCCGTACATGATTGCGATTGTTGTGGGCTGGTTTTTTCCCAGATTCAAATGTGAAGGACATGCATGAGGTTCAGCGCAGTGAACACACAGTGGACACGCTTATGGTAATCTTGAACTTTCCATTTCGTTGTTTTGGGAAAGTTGTGACGTCTGCGATCTCTCGGGCCGATGAAGATGCTGTCTGGCGGTGATGAAGAATGTCTGGCGGGGGTGATGAAGATAATGTCTGGCGGTGATGAAGATGCTGTCTGGTGCTGGAGCAGCACACGTCCAACACGTTGGGACAGAAAACGTTGGTGGAAAAATGTCTACCCAGTCATTCATTGGTAGCGCTTTTGGAGTGAAATGAACATGGCAACTAGATCTGCACCGTTTAACCTTTTGACTGTAACCTTTGATTTTGTTCGAAATTTATTTTTCTCTCATTTTGAAAACCAAAAAACCAGCCTTGTTTGTGGGTGGCCGGGTCTTTTTAGACTCTTTTTAGACACTCGGTGAATAAGTTTGTGTGATGGATGCATTGAGAAGTTTCACGGTGCAGGCCAGGGTTAAATACATCAATCCATTCAGCTGAGTGGGTTCAAACCAGCGAAGTCTGAGCTGCTTATTCAGGATGTTTTGTGAATGGGAATGACGTGTTCCCGGGTCCATGGAAGATTGATGGGCCAGACCTTGACCCGACCCGTCGTAATTCCCTGAAGTGTGTGTGTGTGTGTGTGTGTGTGAGTGTGTGTGTGTTCTCATCTTTAATGTATTGAACATCTGTGTTCAAATGGCTTCACTAATCGCTTCTTTACGAACTGGAAATGTCACAAAAAGACAGAGCGACAAGCTATTTATGAAGTCATTTAAAAATAGTTCCTCTCCTATAAAATAATGTCATGAAGATTTTTTTTTTTTAGGGCTGCACAATATTGACTTTTCTTCAACCGATACGATGACCAATAATGACCTGCTTCTCATGGCCGTTAACGGATAAGATAACTGATGAGTTAATAACCTGTAGTTTGAGTTAATAACAACCATTAGCTTTTCTGTGTGTGCGCTCATGCTAGCTGCTTCATATTGTCTTAAGACATCATCGCCACAATGGCACATTTTCAGGTGACTTATAAGATACGTCGTGTTAAAACCAGTAGACAGTTTCCCTCCTCTTGCATCCCTAGCTGAACGTGTAATGGCGATCGCGCTGTCATCCTCTGCGCCTGTGACAAACGTCCAAACCGCCGATGACATGATGTGCTACGCCGACGCCGCGTGGCTCTGCTCGGGTGCAGAGGTTTGACGCCATGAGCTCGTCAGCAGCGTGTGGCGCTCATTAAGCCCTGTGGTTAAGCCAATGATAGCAATATTGGTTATACTTCCAATTATCAGCTCCATTCATCGGCTATAATTTCATTATAGATAATGATACAAATGTCCCATTATCGGCCGATAATTTGCCCGACCCGAAATATATATTGCATCCCTAATATTATATATATATATATACAGTATATATATATATATATATATATATATATATATGTATGTATATATGTATGTATGTATGTATGTATGTATGTATGTATGTATATATATATATATATATATATATATATATATATATATATATATATATATATATATATATATATATATATATATATAATATTATCCCTTAATATTTCAATATTTAATCAGTTATTACAGATGGGGATGTTTACCCATCGTCGCATGGCTGGGCTGACATGTCGGTTCATATATAATACTGGATCGAGGGCAGTTATGGAGGTTGGCATTTTTCACATTTTTGAGGGAGATCATGTGACACAAACATCCAATGAGCTCCTCCCATGCCGAGGGCCTGGGCCTGAGACAGTACATGGAGCAACAGGTGTGACCCGCGGGTTAAGCAGCCGTAAAACCCCCCCCACACACACACACACGCATGTATGCATGCACACACGCACATACGCAATGCATACACGCATGCCCAGTGCCATGCTTCTGACAATACAGTGTGACACATACAGTAGCCTGTTCCTCCATCACAGTAGGGTTGGTAAGGATATGAACTTGTGTGTAAATCCCAAGTGTCTGAAAAGGCAGTACTTCTGGTTTCATTATGAGTGTTTAAGGGTGCAATATAACTTGATCACCCTGTAGCTCAATGGGTGATAATTCTTACGTCAAAGACGGCTTTGCCAAATTCTCATTTCCTTCTGCTTTGATGGACTGTGGATAGTCAAAAGTGTACAAACTTAGTTTTGAGATCCTTTAGCATTATAGGAATCTGAACACATTTGTTCTTATGCTGGCGTGGGCCGCTCCACGTAGCTTTTGGGGTGTCTAATTTCATTTAGTTATAGGTCTACCGTTATATCATTATATATAGCGTCAATCGTTTAACTGCCAAAATTCAGCTCGCACTTTCATTTTCTGGATTTTTCATTGAGCCTAAGAGCCCACATTCGACTGTGTCGCCTCATTTGTGTAATGAGGTAAGCGGTCCTACATGCTGCAGCAGGTTTACTGGTCTGTTCTCCGGTGTGAAACAGCCTTCTGTAGCAGCATGGAGGTTGTCTGAGAAGGGAGAGCTACACAGAAACTGGAGTCTAATTTACAGTATATCAGACCTCAGGGTCTTCGTTGCGTAGGCTAACACACTATGGTTACGACTGCAAGCGGTGGTCCGTCATCGTCACATGCAAGTCGCAAAGCCACTTACAATAAGTACATTTGTCAGTAGAAAGTTTACCTAGTGGTGCCAGTGAGAAGGGTCATGTGATGTGTCATTGATCATCATTGATATGTGATCTTAAAGTTGCTCTCTGATTGGCAGCTGCCACTGACTGAGGTCATAGGAGAGTTCCAGAGATGATCGGCATATTTCTGGAAAACAGCCCCGCAGGGTCCAAAATGAACACCTGCCACCAGCCAACGGCTGATTAGATTTTACCATTTGGCAGGTAAAAAAAACGCAGCGTTACTTGTTATTAAAACAATTGCTCGGCCGGCAGATTTTTACAAAGACCAAATTTGAAAGGTACTTTTGGACACTGCTGGAGCCCCGACGTACCAGCAGTATTCATTCTCTCTTCGCTCCATCTCACCCAGCTGTCTACACGGCTCTGGATGGGGGATGGATGGGTAGAGTTGGCTGCTGTTGCGCCCTGCTTCTCCTGGCTCCAGTGTGACTGTAGCGTTCATCCATCACCCTGCTACAGCCAGTGTTTGTCGACAATGGCTTTTATTGGATGTTACTTCCAAACTTTACTCATCAGGGTTTCAGAAATCGAAAGAAACTGAACTGTCAATTCGCCCCGTTAACGGTAGTTTCACTTCTTATCTCGCAGCACATGTACAGTAATTATGAAATAAATCATTTTCAAATGAGTGCAAAGCATTTATTGTAAACACTGCCATAATTCCTTGGTAATTATATAGTGTGACGCTGATCTAACTCTCTGTCGGTATTACATTTCTGTTGACTATGCTACATTTAATGTAGCATAGTAGCCATTAATGCTATGTAGATGTGAAACTTAATGACCCAACAAATTTGGAAATTGAATAGTTGAAAACTTTGTTCTTCGACGATGGAATCGTTTCTGATTTACATTTTTTTTTAATGTAAAGTCTTCCTGCCGGTCCAGGAGGGTTCAGCTTTGTGATTCATCTCATACTCACTTAATGGAGCGGGACGAAAAGGTCCACATGATTTACTGGCCTCCGAGGGTATTTCTCTCTGTTGGACTGAACAGTAGTGGGTGAAATAGGACCGCCGGACTTGGCTGAATCCTGTGAGGTCCAGAAGGCAGGCTGTTGAAACCAGGGCCTGTCGTGAGGCATTGTTGTCTGACTGCAGACATCTTGCAGACCTTGTTGAGACACTAACTGTTATGACAACTTGTTATAGTTGGTGTTCAGCGGGTGATGTATGTGGTGGCGCTCTGCTGCTTCTTGTCCTCCGGCAGCAGATACTCCTAACAGACTTGAACATAAGAGGCTTTACTGGCTCTGACTATGGTTTTAGTCTTCACCATGACCTGATGTACACTGAATGACATTGTGTATGGTGATGACGTCATGTCTGGTGAATGACCACGTGTATGGTGAATGACCACCTGTATGGTGAATACTAGTGTATAGTGAATAGTGTATGGTGAATGACCTCATGTTTGGTGAATAGTGTATGGTGAATGACCTCATGTATGGTGAATAATGTATGGTGAATGACCATATATGGTGAATAGTGTATGGTGAATGACCCCATATGGTGAATAGTGTATGGTGAATGACCTCATGTATGGTGAATAGTGTATGGTGAATGACCTCATGTATGGATGTATGGTAAATACCAGAACCAGAAACCTCTCTGGGATTGCCTACCTTGAATTTACGTGTTCAAGAAGATGATGTGCTAGCGTACTGTAATTTGTGTGTTGGATGTGAGCCAAGGACACTTCTACAGGATATAACCTCGCTCATCTCCTGTATGTTTTATGCAAGATGTCATTAAAATAACAGAGCTTTGTTTGTTTAAGCAGTCCCCACAAAGAGGAACACTCGCATCAGACATGGTGGCAATAGTTACCGATGCTTTTTTCTGTAAGTCGCGCTTACCAATCAATTACGGCATGCCCCCATTATGTGCACAGATAGTAGGGTTCCTTACAACCCCGTCCGCAGTCTTGCAGCCACAACACATGAACGTGTCCCTCTTCCTTCACAGCGTTAGTTAAGCACAACATAATATTGGCTACTTAGAGGGGAGATGCCTCGCTAATCTCAACGAGTAACAACACAATCTTGCACTCGGATCAGGAAAAGGTACGTCGGCCTGTATGTGTATATGTATATATATGTAAAACATTTTTCACCCTTAAAGGTAGATTTAATTATAAATATTCACTGTTTATGGCAATGGTGCATTGCATCATCCCCACTGAACCACTGTTTATCAGGATGGAACAGCACTGCTAATATTGCGTGTATTTTTTTGGCATAGCACCGCATTGAGTCGTACAATTCTTAAATGATTAAACCCCGTAGGAACTTGGGTCCACCCCACAACGGTCGGGGCTTTTTGAAATAGTCATGCGGTTGCGTCATTGCAAATGCACAGGCCCTCGGTAAGACTTGAATGACCCTCTGGGGTTCGGCCAGTCTGGCCCTGCATCCCAAAATAACCACGACGCGTTGCCCCAGACATACCTTGCTGCTGTCGGCCTTCGTTTACCTCCCTGGACGTAGGCTGCTGCCGCGTGGAGATCAAAACGCGTCCGGTGTGTTCCCATCCATCCAAGGGGTTGGGGGTCCGTGAGAGGATTGGGCAAGCAGGGGAGGGATGGTGTGGCTTGACGTAAATTTTGGGTTTTTTTTGTTCTCAAATGGGGCACCTTTACGATCACACTAAAAAATACATCACAATTTCAGCAGTCGTAGTTATGTTGTATTAAACACTTGACATGTTTTTTTTTTGTCTAGGAAGTATTTAATAGCTATACACTGCTATGTATGCTATATCGTTTATATTGAATTATACAAAAATGTCTAGCCATTGAAAAGTTTGAGCTGGCAGCATGGCTGCCTGGGGACGTCCTTTACTACTTTAGGATGACGTACTTGTGCATTGACTGTGGAGGACAATTATTGTAGTAGTTGGGGTCTGGGGATTTCCTGTTGGTGAATGAACAATCATAAAACAATATATTTGAATCAAGTAGCTTCATTTTTTAAATTGAAATAAGGAAATGCTTTGCTGGATAACGCAGCATGACTTACTGTGAGAACTTTAGTGCGTCCAGAATAATCCATGCATAATAGTCTAGTCTCTAGTCTACAGTCATCTGGTGTGGCTTTGCAGAAAATTATTATTAGAAGTTATTAGGAGTTAAAAGTTAACAAAGCTCTAGGGCCCTATCTTGCACTCAGCGCAATTGACTTTGTTCACTGGCGCTTGCGGAATTCCTATTTTGCACCCGACGCACATTGGAATTTTCCGACGCAAGGCGCAAGTCCTTCACTTGGGGAATGAAGTTGCGCTCCGGGGGCGGTTCAGCGAAAACAGGAGGCGTGTCCCGGCGCTAACGTTCCCTGGTGCTATTCTGCACTTTCACAAAACAATAGCGCCACAGACCAGAAAAAACCTCGTTTAAAGTCAGTGGCGCTTATTCAGACCCTATTTTAAGGGCGCTTGGCCATAATCAGGGTGGGGGAATGCGCGATTGTTGACGGTGGGGGGATGCGCGATTATTGACGGGGGGGGGGGGGGGGGGATGCGTGATTGTTGACGGGGGGCCGGCTCAAAAATAATAGTACACCAAATAAAAAAATATAAAATAAAATAAAAAAATAATTACGGCCGGCCGGCTCGGCCTGAAATCGTCCGGCCGTTGGGGAAATCTCCCGAACCTCCCGACGGCCAGCCGTCCCGATGGCCATAGTGTAGTGTGTGTAACGTGCATACACTTTGCTTCTCTCATCTACAAGGAAGCAGTTCCCATTTTTACATATGTGAACAAATAGGCGTAAATCTAGCGTAGCCTACACAGTTACCCAAAAATATTCAGGCTAATAGTAATGACGGATCAAATTAACCTGTTTGACCAATAGTCGCAAGACACATATGACACCTTTTATTATGCCATCAACAGCGCGTGAAATGTTTTATAATCGGAAACACAGAAACACGAAGCCGTGTAACTGAAAGATATTCGGCAGACTGAAAATGCGCTTCAGCTTATTTGACAGAAGAGCCCCCCCCCCCCCCACTTATTTTTTTCCACTTCAAGCGCTGTCTATAAGCAAAGTAATCTCGGTCTACATTGCAAATATATCACCATGCATTCATAACCTCGTGATTCAGTGAGAGTGAGGCCAAAACATCGGAAAGTATGTCTTTGTGACATTTCTTCATTTACATTTTGTCAACGGAAAATGAAAAGCTGAAAAGATTTAAACAGAATAACTAATTATTTTTCCCTCTGATGGGCATGCGCGCGCTACGGCGGGATTGGACACGTCTGGGTCCAGTAGTGGCGATGCGCGATGTGCTCGCCATGGAACAAGCGCGCCTGCATTTAAAGGGAATGTGAGCCGACGCTCTGATTGGTTTATTGCACGTTACCCCCAAACCACGCCTATGACTAATGTAGCTGCTTCAGACCAACCCATTTTAGATTTGCGCTGGGCGCGAGCGTCATTTATCCCGCCAGTATAATAGCAACAGCGCCCAAGATCCGCCCACAAAGCCACTTGCGCTTTGCGGTTCATACTTGCGTTTCAGACCGGCAAAATAGGGCCCCTAGTGTTGATGCTCAAATGCATCCGAGTAATAATTTGCTCCACATTTTTCCGGCTGGGCTGTGAACTGCTTCGCACAAATTCTCTTTCTAAGAACTTAAGATGAGTATCAAACTTGTACAAATGGGCGCAGGTCTTGACCTAGAAATAAACCTCTGCGATCCCTGAAGTTAGGGATACTAAATTATTCAGTGTTTTCGCTTTTGGAGTATTTACGTCTGTCTTACGTCCGTCAGGCATGTTGTTCTCCACCGTCTATTTTTCATTTGCCAGTCGGCAAAAGTCACAGGGATTAATGCAGAAGAATGAGAATGTCATAAATTAGGGATGAGGTGGGTGGAGGCGCTGAGTGTGTTGCTCCTCTCACTAATGGCCCCTTCCTGACACTGCACATTTCTAGAAGTTTCCACTGTTGTGGGGGCTAAACTGGGTCATCGTGACTCACTTTGCTCCCTCCAAAATGAGACATTTAGACAAACGTTTTTCAACGTATCTCTGTGGACAATAAAGAAGGAGAGGGAGAGAAGGAGCGAGTGAGGCAGAGTCAGAGAGACTGACGACGGTTCACTTAGAAGAATAAGGCCAGACTTTGAGACTCTTAAGTTATGACTAAAAGGTCTAAACTATGAATGTGTTATTTACTGTTTAGTAATTTAGCAGATACTTTTATCCAAGGCAACTTGCAGTGAATTCATATACATACATTCATACATTATTAAGGAGCAGGTAGTTGTGAGACATCTTGCTCAAGGATGCCTACAGATTAGGCTGTGGCCGCTACACTATCCTGCCCTCTCAATCAGACAATTAACCATGATCATCAACGTGAAACTACTGCACAGCAACAGCAGTGATATTTGTAAGGCAATCCTACTTTCGGAGAAGCCCTTTGCCAGGTGGCATTTCAGGAGCGCCGCTGTGACATTACATAACAACCGTGGTGAAAATGCCTGCGAGGGTTGGCGCGCCAAATGACTTGTAAACACAATGATGTGGTTGACCTTGTCTGACATGGCTCAACGGTTTCCCCCGAAGTATTAACGCTTGGCGCCCTCACATTAAATCTACACCCGTCTGAGTGAGCGCCCCTCCACCTGGAGGTACCCCCCCCCCCCAACTCACCGCAAAAATCTAGTTCAACCCAACTGTCACTCGAGTGGTGGTAGTTAACCCTGCGGTGTGCTCCCCTGTCTGTCACTGACTCCCACCGGCTGTGTACGTGTTGCTCGCCACGTGATTTGGACACCTTAAGAGACAGAAAACAAACACACCCACATACACACTTCTTCCGCTCCTCCAGTCCAGTCCCATTGGTCAACTGATTGACCTGCACACTGAAGCCAGAATACCACACCAGAAGCTGGTTTTATTTCAGGCTGGTGGACCAGCGGGAGTAGCAAGCCAGCTACCCCTATTGGGAGAGACAAAATTCATTCTCAGACGATTACTATCTGAGAATGAGGGAGGGGATGTTGGGAGGCTGTTTTTAGGTCCATAGATGCTATTCTCCACGTCATGCCATTGTGTGTGTTTTTTTTTAATGTATTCTTCTTATCTTCTTATTTTGAGTGTATCTAGTGTAAACCACATCATAGGCAATAGCGATGGCAAGAGGTTGGCATGGTGCCACTAATGTGTGATCCGGGAGGCCTGCTGACTGACAGCAACAGCTCCTCTAAAGCTAACACACACACACACACACACACTCAAACACACACACACACACACACACATCTCAACATCAAATGTCACTTTCTTGTGCTCGTCGGGAGCACAGTCTTCCTTTTCATGTAAAAGGGTCAAATATGTCAAAAGTCAAAATGGCTACGGTATAGCACCATAACTTGTGCATAACTTTTGTGTGGATTATTCTCTGCATAAGAGATGGTAATAATGGCCCTAGTTTTGTATGTCTCCTAAAAACTGAGCACACGCACACTGTTTGTAGAAGCAGTTTTGATGTGCTTATTGTTGCAGACAAGGCACTTACTATAGGATAATATCATCAGTGTTTCCCCTACATGCATCCAGCAGTGGCACAGCGCCACCACTGGATTACTAGTGCCACTGCAATCAGCCATGCACATTTATTATTATTTTTTATATATTTGAATGTATATCATAGGTGCCCCGTATGTACAATGACAATTGTAACATTGTCATTACCATATCGTTCAGCGCTACCTCACACACACCTCAGCACCGCAGCTGGAAAAAATCCTAGGCGAAACACTGATCATAACCTATGCCATTTGGTGGAGAGATTTCTATCCAAAGCGTCAACACGGTACACTAGGCACAGCATCCCCAGTGAGGACTTGTAACAGAATGATCAGATGAGGATTTGGTGAACAACATCCCCGTATTCTATATTTAACTCTGGCTTTACGACCGTGGTGCCGATTACATCATGCTTCTGGCTCGGCAATTAAACGCCATCCCAGTGGCCTCTCACCAGCTAACCGGCTTCCCCCAGGGGGAGACGGTTTCGAGGGGCTAAGATCTCCAGCGATGGCCCTGAGCTGCTCCTTCTTGAGTTAACCATCCAGCCCAACCATGGTTTATTTGGTCGAGGCTGGTCTTAATGGTTTTTCTTGCGGAAACCAACTCTGTGTTTTTCTGCTCACCAAGTCAGGAGTTTTTGGGAGCTCGGCGGATGGACCAAACTGTAATTAGCGGCGCCGACCGTAAACACACTGAGGGCTAACCCCAGTGGCAGAGGAGGAGCACCACGGGTGGCTGCTCTCGCCACGACAATCTGTGGAGTTTCCCCTTTTGTCCCTGGAGCCGTGTGGTGTAGTGCCAGCTAGCCCTCCCTCAGAGCCCCACAACAGAGGATTCTGTCCCAGGGTCAGGGGTGGAGAGGGATCACAAGATGGCATTCAAGGTGAAAAGCCCCACATGGAAGAAAGAACAGATTACGTTTTTGGAGGGGAAATGCCACGCAAGATAGCACTTAATGGGGACAGATGAAGAGATACGTTTGGCAATTTGAGATGTCCGAAGCTCTTGTTTTTTTTTTTATTATCCTGATGCAGAATCAGGTTTAAATATAGTGAGTGATGCCATGCACATGTGATTCAAACTGCTGGCTTTGGATCAGTGCAAGCCTTTCTTTTTCTGCCCAGGCTCCAGGAGGAATGGTGATGTCATACTCTACCAACATGTTTGCTTGAATTTGTTTGCCTTTGTTTTATATCACACTTTCTTCAAACATGGTTCACTCAACCAGTGGAATAACCTGCATTCCTAATGGGTGACAAACGTAGCCCATCCATCAAATCAACAAATAAGCCTTTTTAAATAGCATATGTTCATTCGTCAGACCATTTTCAGAAACGTGTGACTGTAGAGATTGGACCCATTTCATTTTGTGAGCGTTTCTGTGTTGACTGATGCTGCTCTTGACTTGCCCTTTCAGTTCGGCTAACTGTTTAGGCATTCATAGAATTATCAAAGCGTTTCACAAAACCGATGCTGTGTACAAGCAACATGGGCATGCTTCCCACAATAGATTAGATTACATGGTTCTATGAATCAATAATGAGCCCGAGGACCTAACCCTAAATCCTCTTGCCTGCACATTTTAATACAGTGTGTTTCTTGAAAAGGTACACTCCTGCAAAGAGGTTGTGGTAGCAAAACAAACCTCTTTAACCCTTTAAACAATGTCCCACGTCTAACTTTTGATTACATGTACAAAAGTCCTGTTCATTTATTTCGGTTTAACCTCTGACAACATCAGACAGAGCAGTTATCTAACCACTTTTGATCTCCATCAGGTTGTAATGTCTTCTCTGCTTCCAGGCTAATCATATGGAGAAAAAAGGCTTTGATTCGCGTTCTGCTGAGCTTGGCATGTTTCTTTCCGTTAGGGAGTGCATCTTATTTGGCTGCATCTGAAGATCAAAGCGCCTAATAATAATGCATATGCATCTTGATGAGGGATTATTGTGTTGTGTTTTTCATGCAGCCCCGACTCATGCTACCCAAGGCTGCTACAGATCTTCCACGATATACCACCGATGGCGATAGCGTTCCTCCAAAATTGTAAAGAAAATCATTGTCATCATCACCATGTTGCCTTTTGTACATTGGTGCAGCCAAACCAGTGTAAAACGAAACCCTAGAACATGATTTTAAGATTTATGATGTCATTTAGCGAAATTAATTTGTCCTAAATGAAGATTGAATACCTACAGTCACACTGCAGACTTTGAGGATCAAACCCAATACCTTTTTGGTGCTTAATCATCACCAAAACACCCTCCTGTGGCCGCCCCCGCAGTAAAGCAAGTGGAGGTCTTGATAAATGGCCGGGCATGGTTGGCTGCTTCAGCGGTGCTCCAGTAGGTTCAGCGGCGTGTTTCTCCTGGCCCTCGTGGGTTGGAGCGACCATGTGACCACAAAATGGGGCACATGGGCCAAATTAATTTAGTTACTTGTCAGGAAAGTTGTCTCTCTTCATAACTTCTTCTCATTCTCTTTCTCTTGCTCCTCTGTAAAAAAAAAACCTGACATAGTAGGTACTCCATGGTCCTATTGAATTATGTGCAAAAGGCGTACAAGCTGTCTGCATTGTCATCACTTATTCACTCACTCACCCACTCACGCAAACTCTCTCACTCACGCCAACTCAATCACTTCACCAAACACAGAACCCTCAACAAATAGCTGCACATGCATGCTGGGACATAGACCAACCCGTTTTGCATGCTTAACCTTCCTACAGCACAGCAGCCAAATAAATATTAGTGTTGGACTCTGCATTACGGGACCTGGACCTGGACCGGCCAATTCTATCAAGAACAATGTGTAAACACTCAGACACCATACTTGAATGCACTTTCTTTGGACAACACTAGCTGTGTCCACAACAAATCCTTATATGGCTTTCTTGCCTGGGCTGACACTGCTGAGAGTAAAAGCATGAATTTACAGAGATTGAGGCCAGGCCTTTGTGGATGAATTAATGTGTTCATCACTGAAATGTTTGGATTTAGAAATGAGACTTGTTGATGCTGTGGTGTGTTTTGTGTTTGGCGATCTGTATTACACATTTTCTCTGAACTTCAAAACGTTAAAATTATTATAATGTTCTTTGGATGAGACCAAGACTAATAATTGGCCACTGAATTACCTTTAATAATGCTGTATGTGCAGTCCACATAGCAACCAGGGGAAACTCGATACAAAATGCAATTTGGAGTACAAAGTAAATAAAAATAAATTAATTGTAATAATAATAATATAATAATACATTCAATTTATATAGCACTTTTCAAGGTGCTCAAAGCCGCTTTACACAGCACTTTAAATGCAAGAGCACACAGGAGGAGAGGAGACATGAAAAGGGAGGGAGGGGAGAGGAAGGAAGGAGGTTAACTGTTACTTTTCGAATCGCTAATGAAATGCTGTGGAGCTAGTTTTAAAAAGTTGAAACTTTAAATGTATCTTTGTTTCTCTCGTCCGCAGAGGAACACTCCAGACGCTTGGTGATTCTATCCGATTCTCCTGGTGCTGTTGAAGATATTGGAGACGGCAGTTCAACCGGTAAGTCGAACCTCATCCACTGCTGGCCCAGTATCAGACATTTCTGTTGAAATGCTCGATTTATATTTTAAATAGAGAACCCAGTTTTTGCCGAAATATGTTCTCAGAGGAATTGCGTCCTGCTCTGGTTGTAGTCTAGCCTAGTTAATGTTTTGCGTTGTCACTACAACTTGCTATTCAGAAGGGGCGGCGTGTTGTTCTATTAAGGATTAGCCGCGGCGGGGCCATATTGTGTCCAGAGAATGCAGCCCAGAGCTGGCTGGACCACTGGAGGCTCCTGGCCCAAGTACAAGCCTCTTCCTTTGTTCCCTCTCTGCCCCGCCTGCCTTGGCCTGTAAATCCCACTGTCTTTTATTTACAAGTTGGCCAAAACAAACAAAGAGACAGGATGGATTTGTAACTCTGTGTGTGTGTGTGTGACTTGTGTGGGTGAGAACAAACATACGGATTCGGACAGACTCTAGCAAGAGTCATTGCTAGATTTGCCACCCAAAGTTTTCCCTCAATGTCTGTTTCTACACAATCCTTTCAATCTTCTTTGGAAAACTAAATCATGCATATCAATGCCTATTGAACAAGAACCTTCCCATGTGTAAGACCTTCTAACCTATTTCTACTAATACTACTATCATTTTGTAACGTATCCATCAATAATAGTCTATTCGGTCATGAAGATATATTAGGATTATTGCTATGTATTTATTTATTTATTAGTCATGTCTAGGATCTCCTACAGGACTGCCATACTGCCTAGCTGCAGTCCAGGACTGAGATGTCATGACTTGAATTACATCTAATAGAGGAAGATGATGATGATGAGATAGACAGAGGGGATGTGTTTGAGGTCATAGTTCTGTAAGCAGGACGTGGGAACTCTGCTTGCCCTGGAAACCGTGTGGAAAACAAACAATGACGTGCCGGCAAACGTAACGAGGAAAATAAGTTGAGGAGTTGGGGAAAGGGAGTGTTGCAGGGAGCGTTGCAGGGAGCGTTGCAGGGAGCGTTGCAGGGAGCGTTGCAGGGAATGCACAAGGCTCAGTGAGGGCCCCCTGTCGTAGAAAACACACAGGTCAGGAACATGTTCAGGCATGTTGAACTTTATGTATGGGTAGAGGATTTCTTTTTCCTGAAAGTGATATGATGGGTAATTGTACTGTGTGGGGAGCTTGTTTGCGATCCTATACGCATGTACAAATTTTGTTGGATTTTTTTAATTTTAGCCTACTTTTGGTAGTTGTTAGTGCATAGGAGACACATGAAATGAATGTATCCGTTTAATTTACATATGAACGTTATAACTCTTAACTATATAAAACTTACTACCACAGTGTTTTCCATTTTACTTAGGCAGCATTATTTTTTTTTCAATTTACTTTGGTTTTGTGTGTTCCGGTTTGGTGTAAATGCACTGTGACTCTTTCTCATAATTAGAATTTTACGTGTATTGTACATTTACTATGTGCCAGTCTCCTTCTCTCCGTTCACTTTATTTTATGGCCTTTGTGATGATCTGTTGTTTTTGCTCTGGCTTGTTTAAACTCGGCATGCTTCTGCAAGATGGATGTTTTTGCTTGTAGGCAAAGGAATAGATTCCCTTCTCTTGCACTGTTGTGCTCACCAGGCACAAACGTGTGTTTGTTTATTTGATCAAAGATATTTTCTCCTCCTTTTGTAGCTTTGCTCTGTCACAAACAATTACTTTCTTAGCACCACAGATGTTAGTCAGTTGCCTTTGACCAAACTTCAACTAGTACAATAATCAATGTGTTCCCAGTTCTTATGCATTATTCACAACTAATAATGGGCATTCATGGAAATAAAATGTGCTATATACCTCAGTAAACACATTTTCAAAATTCAATATGTGTTGTAGACGTTGGTTTGCATTTAGCTTACGCAAATGGAAGCAATTGCACAAGAATTGGTGATCATTTGTGCCATTTAAGACATAACTATAACTACAATTTTAATTTTAATTGAACATTGAAATAATCATAAAATATAATAATGTATTATTTGTTCATTTGGATTACCAACATGTCATCTTGATGTGGGTTTCCCTTTTTTAGTAGAAAAACAATGCGTCAACATGAACTTTTGAATTGACCATTTTCCAGTTTGGGCTAAAATTAGACCAATCGGAAATTCTCTGCTAATTGACTGTCAGAGTTTCCTCAGTGCATGACCTTGGTGAACGCCATTTAGCTTCCTTTCCTGCTCCAAAAGAATTCCCACCACACCAGTGCTCACTATTGCTGCACTTGCTATCTTGCTTTAATGGTAAACAATATTAAGTGTTTCCCCTTGGGGCCTTCATCATTAAGGGCATGATCAATAAAGCCATGCAAAGTACTCGGCTAACAGGAAATGTAGCACTTGAACAGGACAAGATAGACCATTGGTAGTGGTGCGTCCTTGAAGCCAGGCCCATCAATGGAAATGCAAGGTCATGGAGGATCAATGAAAGACTGGCTGGAGAACGAACCTGGCCCTCTTCCTCCTCCTTCCCTCACCCCTCTTCCCGCTCTCCCCCGCCCCTTGTACAGCTCTGGTGTGGTTGGTTCTGGAAACTGGCAGCTGTTGCGTTTCCCATGAATGCACCTCGGAGAGCAAAACCACATTACACAGAGGAAGTCACAGAGGTCTGAAAAATCAATATCAAATGATCTCTCGTTTTTGGCTTGTGTCACCATTTCTGATATTAGTCTGGGGAAACGAGAGCTTTGTTTGGTTATAACATAACATAAAACATAAAACATAAAAATGTTTGAGTTATATATTTAAAGCACAGTCTCCCCCGTTAAGTAAGCATTTGGTGCTTGCTAAAATTGTCCTTTTTGTTTTTTATGCTCCGGGCTACCACAACACAACAGATGTTGACGTTTCAGCAGATGTTTCTCATATCCATTGTATACCCTCTTCACTGGCCTTTGGTTGAGCCCAGGTTAGAAGGTAACATGATGGCACTTTGACATTCCCCAACCTCTTGTTCCAATAGGGGGCTTAGTGGCAGTGGACTTGAGGTATTCAGGTGCCATTGGGGAGGCATTCTCTCTCTCTCTCTCTCTCTCTCTCTCTCAAATTCCACCAGACTATGGCCTTGTCCCCGTGGACCTCCTGCTGGAGTTATCCCAGGCCTGTTTCAACTTAGTCATGGCAAGAATGTGCCAAAGCATGAGAAGGGGTCATAAGTCCTTATAGCCTGCTATGACTCACCCCTACTACCCCTTCCCCACCCCACCCCCAGATCCCATTCAAGGCTGCATGGAAACGCACATGCTTTCCCATGCACGCAACCTCCAAACCCCCTCCTACCAGCTCATCTTTGGAGAATGCTATGTTTGGCCGGGCAAGTGTTGAAGGAAGTGTTGGAGAAGAAATATTGTTTTATCTTTTTAACATTTGAGTGCAAGCTAAATTATGAGGATCAAATCTGTCTTCTTGGGGGGGGGGGGTTCAAGAAACTTTGTCGAGGCTGCTATGCTTTCCAATGCATTGCAGGAAATCACCAAGACAACAGCTCCTCTTTTTACATTGTTGTGCTCCCTCATCATCTCAGCATGATGAAATTATAAGGTCAAAGCCTTTGTAAAAGGCAAATACCTCACGTGACTTTGCATTGAAACATTAAGATACTCCTATGAATTGCAGGGGAAAATGCTTACACTTGATTATGCAAACCATGCATCACAGTGGACTTTGAATGGAAATTTCATTACTGTGGTTGCATGTAAAGAATGTTTTTGATCTGTTGTTCATGGTATAATGGCGTAATCGGAGACGTTTGACTTAACCTCCCGCCAAGCAGCGCGTCTATCCAGCCACCTATTTCATCAATGATAAGTCGACCTTATCATGGACGCTTTGAAACATGCTTCCAGAGCTGTTCCAGCTACCAACACTTTTGCTGGATCACGCTTTTGAAGATGGCATGCGAAAGTTTGCATGCCATCTTCAAAAGCAAAAGTTGATATTTGGGATTGCAATCTGAGATCCGGGCCGGAGGGTCCAGTTGTTCTCCTGTTGACGGTGGGCCCCTCTGGCTGAGCTATTGAATGGCGAGGCGCTCTTGATCATTGTCATCAATGCACGAATGCCATCAGTCTAACCCGTCCATAAAGTTATCCGACTACTAGGCAAATTAGTAGGATCTCAGCACTTTGTATTGAAGTGAATACATACAAAGCCAGACCATGTAAACATTGGGTAATGTAAACATTGGGTAAAACAAGACGATGCATGATGATTCTGTGTAGTCTTTGTTTTATTACTGGGAACCTTAATTGGCAAACCTGGTTGATAGTCCAAAGTAGGCCTATTAATTTACACTGGTTTCCAACAATGTACATTCTAGCAAAACTTGCACACTCTTACACTCTTCTTTTGGCAAATTACAGTATGTTTGCCAAGGAAAGTATCAAGAAACTACGTTCTGTTTGAAATCATTTATGATTTTGTTAGATTCTTTTAGTTACGATATTTATCTTGCATGTCTAGTTTTTTTGTGAAATTGAAACCAAAGTGTGTATGATTGCTTTAATACATTCAATGAAGGCTCAGAAACATGAATGCCAACCCAGTGTCATTAGTTGATTCCAACTAATTGATGAGATATTTATGTTTTATGATTTATCAGTACTTATTTGTTGATGTTTATGGAAGTGCTTAATGAATTGGCGTCAACTGCTGTGCAAACAACGTGTGTGCAGATATACGCCGCCCACTCAATGGCGTTGACTAACATGAAAGGAAAGATCACTGTGGTAGATAACAGTTGGCCTACCAGGCATTTATTATCATGTCAATGATAATGACCTTTAATGTGACGTTAAAACTGTGCTCATAAAGTCATTAAAAGCTAATTCATGTCATGCCAATCTTGATTGCAGTTCCATTTACTATGAGGGCTGTAGGACTTGAACCTGAACAATACATTGGTTTTGCCAAAAATATTTTCACGAGGCAAAAGATTTCATCCTCCCCTACTGTCATCAATTTAAATATAGTGACATGACTTGATGCATACGTTGGTGCCACAGTGGGTGGGGCCAGTAGCGGAAATTGGATTAAGGAACCGGCATCCTGGAGTAGGAGGAGCAATTCCTTAAGAGCTTCATTCACGGCGGGGGTTTCAAGCAATCCGAGTCGGCGTTTGTGACGACGCGTGCATCTGTTTCAAGAGCGTCCACCATCCAAAAACCTGAACTTCATGGTATCAACCGCGGAGACGGTCCGGTCCGCATTACGTCCTCTCGTCCGCTGCCGGTAAGTTATCGTGCGGCCCGTGCGGTTAACACATCCACACATAGTTAGACAAACCCCAAGTTCACGTCGCTGTGTACATAGAGGTATGTGTGTATTTATTTTGTATTCAACCCTAGATGTAATATTTTGCCTCTATATTCTGCGACCCTGTAACAATATCTTTAAGGGGTAAATGGGGCTTTTAAGCTCCTATAAACACAGTTCATGTTTGAGACTAATTAAAACACTTTTTATTTGCAATAAGCATTAAATTAAATTCAATACAATCAAATTTAGATCTATACCAAAATCTCAAGTCTTGCTCAACATTTGATTTATCTATTTGTGCTTCCGTGTCATGTTTGATCATGTTTAAACCTTTAATTATAATAATTGTAAAGCTCTGCTCTAGTTCAATCTAATATTTTGGTTCTCAGCTGGTAGTAGTGTATAGTGAAGTTATACTACACGCGGGTCTTTCAATTATTTGCTTTCAAAATGGGAAGGCTCTCTTTAACTTTTGCTTTTATACTTTCTTTCTTATTTTATCCAATCTCTTATCTCCCCCTAATAATTTATCAGCATATGAAGGGTAACAACAGTGCTAACTGCATGGTTCAATTTCGATCACCAAATCTACAACTAAGGAAAGCCAGCTGGTCAGTCAAGTGAAAGGAGTATCCATCCATTTATTATTGATGACAATGAAAGCGGATGCTTCACACTAACGGCTTATCTCTCTGTTGGGGGTTAGGCAGCATGTGTCTATATAGGATCAATCCCTGCCTACTCCCCCCGTCCCCCCCCATCAATCACTAGAGCTCCAGCTCGGTCATTTGTCCCGTTTCCCGCTATAATAATTTTAATGCAGTCTGGCAACAGTCCTCTCGGTATGTACCGGGGGAAACCAGTATGTACTTGTAAGTCTGGAGCAACGAAGCAACCATAAAGGAATAATAAACAAAATACAATCCGTTTTATTGAATTGCCTTTGTCTTTTTTAGAGCTTACCCAATGCTGGGTTTTCGGACCGACTTATTTGGGAGGATAGTTTTTATATATTTTCTTTTAGTTGCATTACATTGTAAACTATATGCAACTAGATGCAATAGCAGGAGAAGTATGTGGTTTATTAACAACATTTTGCAATTCAACAAATCTCAATACGACTGTTAGAGATTTATAAATGCCTATAAGCATAGAACAATGTAAAACAGTATTTACACATTTAGATCTGCCAAGGCCATAACATTTTATGTCTCCGCTGCCTGAAATTAATATGCCGTTGTGTTGTTTGGACTTTGCTTTATGAAGAAATTAGAGTGAGCATAATGTGAAAGCTAGATGCGCATCAATCCGGTCATCTTTATTTCTTGTGGTTTTTTTTACAAGTTTATTTATATGGCACATGATGTGTATATAGCAAAAGTACAGTCTGAGGGGTTCACAGGTCCACACTCAAGCAGGATTTGACAACAACCCCTCAGCCCCTAAGGTCCCCAACAAGCCTGAACAAAGTTCCCAAAAACAATGGAAAAAGGGAAGGCCCATATGTGTACTTCACTTCTAGGATGACTCAGAGTGCAATAGATATTTATATAACACATTAATAGTGTGGCCAGTTAGTGGTCTTAATATCACTTATGGAAAACACAAGAATACAAGGTTGCGCTTTTGACAGTTGAATTAAAGTATCACAATTGACTACCTGAGAAGGATGACCCTTTAATCTGATTGACTACAAAATGTGTGTCTTCGTCTGGACTTCTATTAAATGATCTCCATGAATCATGTAGACAAAGAACATATTGGGGTCCAGTGATTATTCAATGCCATATATAATTTTTTTCCCTCTTACTAATAAAAAAATGATATACTAGAAATATAAAATGTCCCCTTTAAAGGCCTCAACGAGGCTAATGGCTTCCATTCAATGAGATGGATTGTGTGTCCTCTCAGGCCAGAGGAGCAATGAACTTCATGAAGACTTTTCTTCGGATGTCAAACTGCCAAAATCAAATTATTTTTTTAGAAGGCTGACAACTAAGATGGAAACACGAGGAAACAAAAGGGAGAAAACTGGGGCAGAGTTTTATATTGTTTTGAAATGGTAATGCAATTTCTCTGTCCTGCTTCGGGTATTCAAGACGTTAACTTGAATCGTCAATAAGTTTAAAAAAAACATGAACTCCAGGTTCAGTTGAATGTAATATTCTCCCATGTGTCTGTGTTGTGGGCCTATTTAAATGTATTATTGATTTAGCGGACACTTTTATCCTACACATTTTCATTATGGAGCAGCCGCAGGTAGGGCTTTAGGCATCTTGCTCAAGGACGCCTACAGGTAGACTTTGGACACAGGGGTTCGAACCCCCAACCCTGCCCCCGGTTATTCTACAAAAGTCTACAGATAAGGGCAAACATTGATACTGTCAGCAACCGGACCCCTTTTTCCTCATCCTCTGCCGGGTGCCTGCCTCCAGAAGATCAAAGGGGAGCAGCTGCTCGGTCCATGCTAATAGGGAATATGAAACTTGTTGGGGGGGGGTTATCATTGTCAAAGGCAGTGGTTTGCTCCTCTCCAGGGACTGAGTGTGTGTGTGTGCATGTGCCTATACCTCATACATATATTTTATATATCTATATGAAATGTAGGTATGAGGATTGCTTCAGCGGTTGCCGAAGAAATGGAGTTTGTGTGTGAGGGACTGTGCTGGGAAGGGAGATGTGTGGTATTCACAGTAGACCCCAGTTCAGGTTGCTGCAGCGTGATCGGCCCTCTGCGTGTTGCGGCGCCCTGTTGCTGCACGCCTTCCTCAGACTCAGCTGTTGGATTGTGGCGCTGGTGCGCGACGCGTAGCACTCAGCAGCCTAGCAGTTACTTTCATTCATTTCCCTGACGGTTAACCAGGCGTTTCTGAATGACTAGTTCAGAAAATGCCTAGAAATCTGTAAAAATGGAGCACATTACAATCCAAGAGGCCAAACATGGTCGGAAAAAACATTTTGCGTATTAATAAGAGCCATTTGAAATGCTGAACGTAATGTTTTTATAATGAAATCCTATTTTAAATGACGTTGAAAAGTGTGACGTTTTGCCACATGCATTATTGCAGCCGGCTCTCGTGTAGCAAATGTTTTCCACATTGCACCAGTTGAACTGTTACGGCCTTAGACCCCCAGACCATTTTCCCTGCGTAGCTGCACGGCTAGGTGGTGCTTAGATGCTGATGGGCTGTTCCCCTCGCCCTCAAAGTACTTCACAGGGGCATTTAAACATCATCCGATATCTTGATAAATATTCCCAAAGTGTTTTACAAATCGCTTTGTAATCACTTTGGAATCACTTCCAATTTTGGATACCTTAATGCATACACTATGATTAGTTGATTAGTGCTCCATTTCCAGAATCAGAAATACTTTATTGATTTCCGGGGGTTGGGTCACGTTACAGTTGCTCCCATTCAAGAATAGAAATATGTATATATAAGCATAGACAAATTATAAGAAAATAGAAAAGAAGTATGCTCCGTTTCCGTTTCTATGTGTTTCAGAAGTTAATAATTATGTAGTGTTGCTTTGGTTGCGATCATGGTAAGTATGTGATGCTGCAGTGTGGAGAGCTGAATAAAACACTTCCCCTTTTTAAATTCCCCAGAGGGCTGCCAAAGCATCGTACTCAATTTACAGGAAGGAGTTTGGTTCACGGCAGTGATTTGGTGAGTTTCACATCCTCTTCCGATGGTCCCCAATGTGCTTCGAGTTGAGTTGAAAAAAATGAAGAGGGAAACTCAACAAACAAAACCAAAATAAGACAGGGTTATTTTTCTAATAGGATTGCCTTACTGCTTGGCTGACCTGGAAGAAACTCGTTAAAACACCTGGCAGCTACTTTACCGAGCCTTACTGAGCGCCCCCACGAAACCAAATCACTATTATCGCTCCAAATACTAATCCTGCATAATCATTGTCACACACAGCTTAGTTGCCAGTGACTCGGCGTCGTAACTTGACTCCCGATGAATATTATGAATTTCAGCAAGCTAACTTGGGGCTCTGACATCCTAATAATAGAAACCGTGCAACGCGGGGCTGTCAAACTCTACGACGGACACTTTTTCGTTCACCCTGCTAACGACTTCATTTGTACACACGACTCTGGAGAGAGCTCTGTTGCTCTCTGAAGTCTGCCAGGCGAGGAGGATTTGGTTTGCACGTGTGCAGTGCTGATCATTTGGGGTGTAGCTGTTCTGCTAGGAAGAACAAGCGGCTCTTTGTGCACTATGGGGAAAAAAACTAAAACGGTTTTATCCAAAGTCTATAGACTATGGAGACTGTGTGACAATGTTTGAATGTCAGAGATGGGCCTTTTGTAGACTTGACACTCACATCTCATTCAATGAGAGCCTGCAGAGTATAGGTTGTTGATGTGTGTGTGTAGGTGTGTGTATGTGTATGTGTGCATGTGTGAGGTCGAGACTTTCTGTTCCTCCTTGTGGTTTTAGTTGCTTGATTTGTCGACGAGCCAGGATATTTTGGTCTCATGCAAAAATGTTCAATGTTTTGTTCTAGATGAGCATGCCAGCTGAATGCCTTTTATGTACATTTCATGGCACTTACACTCTAGTGTGTTTGTAATGTGGTATTTCTTAAAATATGAAGATACACAATGATGCCCTCTGTAATGCTAAATTAATCTTTCAGCCGAGGTACGTGATGCATCACATGGCCAACATATGAAATGGTCATCCTTCACACCATTCACTTTTCAAAAAGCCATTGTTTTTGCAGTGGGCTCATTGACACTTCAGGAATCTCTCCCAGAACCAGAGGTTGCTATGGTGCACCTGGTGGCTCATCAGGGGTGGGCTATCTGGGGAAATGAAGTCCAAACTGAACGGATCGTGTATCTTGGTCCGGCTGTGTGTGTGTGACAGCTCCATTAGACCATCAGTACCCATGACGAATATGCCCCAGTTTGCCATAAGAAGTGGCTCACCCTGCATCTCTCTGAGGACTTACCAGTGAAGTCAACTAATCCTAATGTCCTATCAATCAAGCGATCCTCTGTTGCTATGGCTTGATATTCAAATGGCTCTTTTTGCACAAAACGACGATGCTTAACGAGGGAAACATTTGAGAGTTAGATTTAAACAAAGAAGAATACACACTACCTGATTAGAACAATTGGAATATATAACATGTTTTTGTTTTTAATATTTTTGAAAAAATCACTACCCGCTTACCTGTGTCTGTGCTTGTGTTATTATATGTAGGGCTGCAACTAACGATTATTTTTATAGTTGATTAATCCAAAAAATTTTCAATTAAGCAATTCATCATTTAGTCTAGAAAATGTCTGAGTAATGTTTGGTATTTGTACTTGATAAATGACCTAAACGTTTAATCGATTATAATTTATAAAACATGATTTGATTAATTTTCTGTCCATCGAATAATCGTTGCAGCCCTAATAATATTGTCAAAAAGTCCAAAAACACTTTTTATAAGTAGCTTACATGTTAAAACGCATATGTTGTAGCAGATGGTTAGAAGCATTAATCAAATAGCCCTCAGCAGGGCAGGGTGTCCTTAATAGCCACCACTTTACTGTTAAGTCAAAGGTTATCAGCTAATAGGTTTAATTTGTTAATACTTGACAAAGTATTAACAAATTAAACTTTATGTAATCATGGTTGTGGTACAGTTGGTCACAATAGCTAGGCAGGAATTCCTGTGCACAAAAAGTCACCACAGTTTAAAACCTGGCATTTGGTGATACTTTGGCGATATAACATATTGCGCTATTATACTCTTATTAACACTTTTATTTTCTTTAACCAAAATGAAAACATGACCTGGTTGGTGGATCCATCTGCTCACAGAAATGCTTGGAGTGAATTATCATAAATCATCCTTTAGTATCATAATGACTGTCCCTGAGTAATGCTGCGCCGTTTCATCACCCTGAGCACTTTATGACTTAAGCCCAGGAATCGCTATCACATAACTAATGCTTGTGTATATTTTACTACTGCGCTCCTTCCTCTGACTCATTACTGTGAGTCAAAGCCAATCTTCGTCTGCCGCTGTCTCCCTCTTGCTCTGGGATCAGGCTGAGCTGAGCATTGTATCGCGGTTAGGATTTAATAAGATCCAGTGACCTTGTGTGAAATATTCATCTTGGCTTTATTAATTTGCCCTCCAGAGAAGGATATGTCTATGTGTATGTGTGTGTGTGTGTGTGTGTGTGTTTGTGTGTAAGCAACTTGAATTTCGCCGATTCATATGATAGCCGTGATGTCATGCGCAGACACGGCCTCTTTGGAGAGATGAATGAGTGACTTATACTTGAAGTCTTCTTCTTCTTCTACTTCTTCTTCTTGAAATAATGTGGACAGCTTAGTGTCTTTGCTGACAGAGAGAGAAGTGGCATGCAATATCACAGCTGAATGTAACAAATACACATATCTGTGGCTATGGCTACAGTAAGCACAAATCACACAAGCTGGTGGTAGTAATAATGATTGTCCTTCCGCTTGTGCTCTTGCCCTTGCTTTTATTTCTTGCCCAGGCCATAACTCTTATCTGTTCTGGGTGATAAGCTTTCTCAGATGATTGCCTGCTTGGTTAACTACTGCTATTTAGCCAGCAAGCGGCTCATCTGTATTCCTATTTAGATCAGTTACATCTTATAATTCATAGAACTGGGGTTAAAAAAAAAAACACATTTCAGATCAAAGCAAGAACTGCGTAATTACATAAACTGTGTTTGATATAAAGCATTACTCTATTATACAGATAGTTGAAACTAGCCGAATACTGTTAATGTCATCCAACCAGGTCTTTTGTATATTGTGGTAAGAAACAGTATTAAATTAATTTGATACACACTGTTTTTGTAATTATCGATGTGCATATGCTTGTTTTGACATTTCATTTCTGGAGCTTGTTTTAATTTCTGAAAAAGCCTGGTTGTGGGTAATATTTCAAATAACGAGCAGGCTAATTGGGTTCGTATAAAGAAGAAAAAAAATAGTCTTACACATGCAGTTATTTTTATATTCCTGCATTTTCACTTATACTACATTGTAAAACGGCCTTAACAATGTTGTTGACAGCATTTAAGGAGCGATTTGACACTGACCACACCATCTCTGGTAAAAACATCACTTTGTGCCACTGTAAAAAAGTATCACCTGGCACCAATTTGAGCTAGCCACAACCAGTGTTTGGCCCCATTTGTGCGACTGGTCTGGTGAGGTTTGGTAACTCTTTAAACAGATGAGGCTCAGCATTTAAAGACTGAACAGTGTGCAAGGATAATGATGATGTATTATTTAGCAATCAACACTCTGCCCTGATGCCTTTTGAACACTGGTTTCCTTCCATAGACGAGCGCAGCAGACTGATCGCTGGCACGGTGCTCACAATGCACCCCAACTTGACATGTGAATAATGGGAAGCAATCCGTGATTGCTTCAAGATCTTGCCTGCGGTCTTGGCCATACTCAGAATACCTTAAAGGCCAATGCATGGAGACCTCTTCTTAATGCTCCCTGTGGTTTCGCAGTCCAACAAAGAGGCTATTTGGGGAATGAGTGATATCTGCCACCCGTCAAGCCTGATTCATGTGGATTGCCTGGCAATGGGTTCCCTCGACTTACCAACCTTTTAGCTTGATTGCAGAACTCGAAATTGACACAATATAGATAAAATACACAGCAGGTCTGTGGCTAGTACACGCTCGGCCGTATTTAACAGGATTATGTCAACAGGAAACATGTGTTTATCTGTCCAACATCGCTGTGAAGGACAAATGGGTCAAGATACCGTCATGGGAATGGTCTGGGTTTTTTTTGTGTATGGTGGTGGATAAACCGCAGTAGTGGCAGCACCAGTGGAATTTGTCACGGTGGAGAAGGATTCTTGACCCTCTCCGGTTGGAGTAGAGGTCAGACTCTCACATGCATGTTAACACGCCGCAACAGTCGAGATCACTTGCACTCGCTGTCAGATGAGCTCCTTGTTATGAAGTACCGTGTCATAGCAAACGACAGTTAAATTAAAGGCTGTTCCCTCCGGCTGGTGCAGATCTGAGTGGAATTGTATTGTATGTGATGGGTTATAATTTTAATGTCATTGATATTGAGGGTAGCAAAGTAGATATTGGCACCATATGCTACAAGATGTGATCTACTTGCCTTGTATCAAATGTCCTTCCAGAACGTGTTGGCATTTACCCAAGTCTAGGTGACAACTGCCAAAATGGCCTCGGTTGCAGTGGTAGTCAAAACACATGCAGGTCAAAACATAAAACTCTTGTCTATCTTTTACCTAAACATTGATGATGAACATCGTGCAGTACTGTGTAATGTGGCTGCTGCTAGAAATGTACCAACCAACCCAGCATCCATGTACTTTTTTGCATTTTTGTTGGTATCTTTACAGACATCTGTACATCTTCACTGTTTTACGATGTACGATTATACTTTTAATGTATGGCCAAATTCTTACTTTGGTCACAAAAAAAAAAGTGTTCTTTGACTCTGTTGGCCCCCGTGAACAGGGCGAAGTCACAGGAACAATAAAGTGGCATTGCGATATTTATTTATTTTTATTCCTCATTATCGGATTGAGCCACCCTCGTCCCCGAGCACCGACCGCACCGTGGCGGAAGCTCGCGTTTGCTTTGATGTCGCTAATTATTCTGCAAGGCTTGGAAGAAAACGAGGGCAGAGCGAGCGGCAATGCAATACCGTCGTCTCCTGATAGTATAGAGTTGTATTGAGTGTCAGAGAGAGAGAGAGAGAGAGAGGGAGAGAGGGGAAGAGGGGGAGAGAAAGAGAGAGAAGGAGCGACATAAGGAACGGCTTGTGCTGTGCTGAGTGTTTTGAATACTCCACTGCTCTCTTCCAGATATTTCACCCAAATAAGCAAAAGAAACCTTGGCCTTGAGGCTTGAAACTCTAGAAGCCTCTGCCCAAAGCACATAGCTCCTCTGCGTGACAAGAACAACAATTGAAATGGAGACCATTTTCGTTTTTTTATTTCTCGAATATTTTGAAAGCATTGTCTCGAAGGAATCCAACGTCTGGCTGTAGCGGCGCTGTGGACTCTGTGGGCTCCGCTTACAGCAGCCATGTGTTGCATGGGGGAGTTCACAATGTCTTCATCTGGTTCCAGAGCTGGACTCGGCTTCAGCTCCGCTCCGACCTGGGGTGGTGCGACTGGGACCAATGTCTCCGGGGGGGGGGGGGGGGGGGGGGGGGGGGGGGGGGGGGGGGGGGGGGGGGGGGGGGGGGGGGGGGGGGGGGGGGGGGGGGGGGGGGGGGGGGGGGGGGGGGGGGGGGGGGGGGGGGGGGGGGGGGGGGGGGGGGGGGGGGGGGGGGGGGGGGACCAAAGTATGCCGATTGGTTTCTCCTGTCTTCTCCTTGCCTTCAGAGTCATTCTGTCTCACTGTAGAATGAAACCAATCTTCAAATGTGTCAAGTGGAGTGGAGTCGTTCTGTGACATCTCTCTCCACAATTGCCGCAGATCGCATGGGTTCCCGTTGTGGTCGTTGCCGCGCCACGTGATCAGCTGGACGGCCGATGCCCCGTGTCCTCCTCCTTCTGATAAGTGGAGGAATCAATTACTCGGCATTGGAATAGGAGAGTGCACTATAGGGAGCATATGTGGCCCACATAGGATGGCTCACTGCTATCGCTCCACACCAGGCACCAGAACTGACTCCCCCCCCCCCCCCCCCCCCCCCCAACCATAATGCTATTGGACACAGAAAGCTCTCTGTGGAACTGACCCTCCTACCCTTAGCTACCAACCTACCCCCCCCCAATATC
>JAOPHQ010004121.1:0-37919 GCA_030340625.1 Merluccius polli | reverse complement strand
GCAGACAGATGTAGCCCTGGCTGGCTGGCTGGCTGGCTGGCTGGGTGGCTGGGTGGCTGGCTGACTGGCTGGCTGACACAGGGCTACTGTACTGCAGATCAGCCCCAAGGCATGTCAAAACTCACAGGAGTGGAAGAGGTTATGTTAATGCTATGCAAAAATGCGCGTGCGTTTTTTGCATGTGTGCGTGTGCGCGCGTGTGTAACACTTTGTGCCACTCATATACTATCACATCAAATCCCATCGCCGTGGAAACAATTTGCCATTATTGGGCCAAACCTTGAGAGGACTCGGAGCTTCAGTGTGATAATGTGGAGGTGAAGGAGGAGGAGGAGGAGGAGGAGGAGGAGCTTCATAAAGCCGATCTGCAGCCCAACTATGCAGACACGGCAGTCTGCTGGCGTGCGGAGGAGGCGCCGAGAGGCAGGACTTTTTTTCTTTTAATTACTTTGGAGGACAATAGTGATCAATGAATCAAGTTTTAAAAAGATGACGCAATACGGATGGAGTCGTTTGGAGTCGAATGGAGTCGTTTCATGTGGCGTCGCTGTGCGTTGGAGAAAGCATGGACAGAGAGGGAGGGGAGCCAGAGCAGTTTACAGCGATGGGGAGCCTATATTAAGTCAAACCTAATAAATGATATAAAATCATATTACTTAGAATACATACAGCTACATACAACAGAAACAAACACAAAAAACAAACACAAATGTGCACACAACAATACACATACAGTACAGTAAGTGAAGTTACCACAAATGCGCTCATTAATCCAGTACACATAAACACCTTATCTTGTAACGCCGTTATGCAATACAACTATTTTATACAATTATAACGCGAGCGGTGATCGCGTATCTAAACGGAAGCGGATCAAAGTTACTGCGTTACCCAAAAGACCGAAACAATTACATAGTCGCCCACTTGCTCCGCGAATCAGCTGTAATTACAGGGACGTCTCCCCGGGTGCAGACAGACGCGTCGGTCCGGCCCGGTGTTTACCTCCGTCTCCCAGCGGCAGGGAGGAGCGGGGGGGGCCTTTGTCTCATGGCTGAGTCCCAACCAAGTGACAGATAAATAACCCCCCCCCCCCCCCCCAACAGGCCCACGGTGGAAAGTACAGCCACACCACCTTACCCCCCCCCCCCCCCCCCCCCCGCCCCCCCGCCCCCCCCCCAACCGGCGTGGCTGCGTCCAATGGCTGGCAGCGCTGCAGCACTGCAACCGCCAAATTACATACAGTCCCCCCCCCCCCCCCCCCCCCCCCCCCCGCTGCTGGGGTGTAATTACCATCTCCCAGCCCCCCCTCCCCCTCCTGAACTATGACCTCTCTCTGCATCTTCTCCTCCAATGTTTTCGTTCCCGTCTCTCCTCAAGATGTTTCTGTATCTCTTGGTCTTCTCAACAGGGTTATTAAAAGGTGGATCTATTCCTCAGGACTAACCCAAACTAAATCATTGAAATAATCTTTTGGCCCATTTTGGTGCCCAGGTGTTAAGTAGTCAGAGCGAGGGGGCCGCGTTGTCCGTGGGGAAGAGGAGTTTTAAGTATGATCCGTCTTAGCGTGTTAAGTGACATTCGGTTTACTCTGTAAACATCTGGGCAACGTTAGTTTACGGCCGTTTCCTGGGATCATCTCACCCGCGTACTACAACAAGACTTCAACGTTTTCCATTCCCTGACGTGTAAATGTACAGACGTGTTCACAACTCACACAGAATTATGTTTATGGTTTTTAAATATTACGTGTTAAATATACCGTCTGTTTTTTAGATCCTGAATGAAAATAAAGAGGCAAAAATCTGTCATGTTAAAATGATCCTTTCCACCGCTCCATATAAAGCCAGATATCAGAAAATACGTCAGCCGTCCGTCCGTCCGTCTTCTTTCTGCGTATCCAGGGTCGGGTCGCGGAAATATGTCGGCAATCAACCTATTTGACATGTTTTTGTTTTCGTGTAGTTTACAGAAGTATGTAGTTTATAATAGGCCTGTCATCCAGACCACTTCACTGCTGGGAAATCATACTTTTGACTCCAATCAGGCCCAAACGGAAACGGAAAGTTGGAGCAAATATTTATGCAACGCATGACTGGGTAACATTTTTTACTGACTTCAAATGACGTCAAATCACTGTGACACAGCGTCCCGCTCCTTTCGGGAATCATTTGCTTTAAATGGGTTAAAGAGCAGAGGGCTCTTCGACAATTAGTCTGATTATTGTCTTATCATCAGTTGGCCGCACTGCGGTCGGAGCGGTCCGTGAAGCCATCCTCAGACGACTTTACGTAAGGTTGTTTGGCGGTAATGTCGCCGTCAGCATGCGGGGGGTCCATCGAAAAACGCTAATGCGTGGAAATCGTACATTCACTTCTGACCGCCGTCTTGTGAGCGGTGAGGCGACCATCAAAGCATCCATTTTGTTAGCGCGTTGGTACACTCTCAGAAATAAAAGGTACAGTGAGGGTACAATTAAGTTTTTTAAGGTACAAATTTCACAAATGTACCATCAAAACGTACAAATGTTTCCAGCGGAACACAAATGAGTACCTTTACATAGAAGTCAATAAATACTCCAATGAATACATATTGAAACACCATCTACCCGTGTTCCCCAGGGAAAGCCAGGTGTGGAGATGGCAAGATGGTACAAGCTGCCATGACAGTGGCTCCCTCCTGAGTGTGGGGGGATAGCTGGTTTATCTGGGTGCCATGATTGCTCTGCACCACAGGTGTGCAGCCCCACCCAGCCAGAGTCCAACCAGTCTGACTCAGGCCAGGTGAGGCTGTAAACCAGATATCAACACACACACCCTCCACACACACCCTCCACACCCGGTATGTGAGCTATTGTGATGCAGTGACTGGGACCTCAAGTTGAATTCACAGCATCAAGTTTTCTCAAAAAGCCATCGCAATTTGAGTTTAGACCAGAACATTTTATAACTTTATTGTGAGAGTAAAAACTGTATTTGTACAGAGAAAAGAAAAAGATCAGTAAAGTTTATTGCAAATGAAGATTGCAGTGTGCGGTGTATTTACTTAACAGTATTTGAATTTGTACTTTTCTCTCATTCTTTTCTATTTAATGGGATTTTTGCCACTTTAATTAAAGGTACAATGGCATCGTCGCTGGGGTGGTACCCCGAACGGGAACAAAACGGTACCATCTGACGGTACTTTTTTGTACCAGTGGATTAAGGTACAAATGTATTGCTAAGGTACAAAATTGTCTCAAAAGGTACAACTCTGTACCCGTGTTAAGGGTACCACTGCTGTACCTTGGGGGTACCACTGGAGCGACGAACCATTTGTACCTAAAAGGTACAAACTGTAGGGGTACTTATTTGTACCCATTAATAAGGTATAATGGGTTAGTTATCCTCACCCTCCCCAACACCGGTTGGTTTTGCCCGTCCAAGCACTTTGCCTACCATATTTTAGAAAGGTAGGCCATTATAAAGACATGAGTTTTGGGTTATAATATTACATGGATTTTAAATAAAACGTATTCATTATGTGACTATTAAGTTACTGAGCAGACACTTGTATCTAAAGTGAGCTACAGCGGCGTCCCCATACATTAAGGAGCATGAAGCGGTCAGCTCTAGGTCCTGGTCTACAGGTGGACTGCAGACCAAAGGGGATCAGGCAAACGTTTCACAGCCATAGACGGCACAACAATACAAAACGTATAAACTGTCCACACAGTAACTCATTGTGCTGAACTCATCCCTGCCTCTGGCGGATGGACCATCATGAATGAGGAGGGGGGGGGGGGTCATCCAGCCAAATGTCAGACGCAGAAGCCGCCATCAGCGTGAACTCCTCAAGGAGACTCCTAAAGGTCACGGTGTGTGTGCCCATGTTGAACGTTGCCGCACAGTTTGTGATTCCTGTAATGTCTGCCGGGGGTCGAATCTTGATTTCACAGATGGCTTGGAGAGGTTTGCTTTCCTCTTCCGTCTCATTCAAATCAAAAGGCTTCAAAAAGCCGACCTAATTTAGTGGCGACGGTCATTATGTGCTACTGTGCAGAGTACCGGACCCTCAACGACCGCTAATGGAGAGTCGGTCTGCTCCAGTGGGGTCTGAGTGGTTTGGGGACAACGGTGAAATGTAAAGTGCAACGTTAGGCTGGGGGGGGGGGGGGGGGGTTTCAGCTACACTTCATTTCAAAGGGTCCGGTTTGAGAAAGGTGTAGTTTTAACACCAAGGTTATGCCTTGTATTTATTAATGTAATGTATTTAATCTCCATTTAGCCTTTCCTTGGGGAACAAGTTATTAAAGTCTGTACAAAAGCAAAAAGTGCCATTTTTTCCAACACTTCCTTGATGAACGCCGCTGTTATTCCACCAACACCATCTGAATAAATACGTATTGCAATGTGAACTTACTTTCCATTAAACCCCACCTTAGTGCAGTTTGTCACCAGTCTGTTCTCTTAAAGATGGCCGCCCTTCTACACTTCCTCTCTGAAGGAAACGATGAGAAAATCACACATGGTGAATTTTTAGGAGAGCACGTTTCAGAAACCTCAATGGGCCGGCCGGCGTTTTAACGGCGGCACTAAACTAAACTTCGACTCGCTTGCTCCCAGCATGTCGTGATGAGACCCAATTCGCAACCAGGAAAATCCTATAGTAAACCAGAAACATCGACCGGTTTGTTTCCATGGCCTGGAGGGGGAAGCCAATTTTGTGTCGCAAGTCAATATGGCGGCCGGCCGCTCATGGCAACTTCAGCAGCGGTCTCTGGAGGAGCGGCGAGCGGACGGCTGTGCTGCATTTTTGTGTGACTACGTTCATTTTCAAAACAATCTCAGCAGGCGTAGGTCAAGTCACAAAGTCAATTTATTTTGTTATAAATACACAAAACTATACACAAAATGTTTTCCATGTTTAAATCATGTCACATCTTTCCTTTAGAGGGACAGTCATAACTACAGTGCTGGCGTGAAAGAGGGCTCAAAATGAATCCAATCGTGAAACACAAAATGCATTGGTGCAGCAAACTAAATAAAGAAACGTTTCGCCAAGACCACTCTGGCTCAATGCAACGCTGCGTTGGCCAAAGAGCCGTGGTACCCGGCTGTGTCCTCACCAAACGGGTGGTGGTGCTCTGTGCGCTCAACTCTACCTCCAATTCACTCAAGGACTAAATCTGTAAAAAAGAAAAATCTGTAATAGCGATTCAATGTCATTGCCAGGGTGGATGTTTTTCTTTTAACCCCCCCCCCCCCCACACACACCTTCGTAGTCGCCAACATCTCACAGAACATAATTTAACATAAAAAAAAACATTTTTTGACAACATAACCCATACACACAATATACAATAAAAAAGGTTTTGTCAATCATCTTGGGCTTCAATTCTAGTCCAAACGGTAAAATAAGGCAGAAGCCAACACTAAATGTAAAGTTTCTGCTCGGTTCATTGAACACTCATTACAGGTAATCTTCTTCCATCACTACGCAGGTCATAGGACGACTACTCTACTGGGCCTCCTTTTTAAAAAAGATCAACCTCATTAGCAACCAACACCGGTGACTTGACATGAAAGGTGTTAAGGATGAAAAGGGTGGAGTGAACAAGTATTGCGATTGGAAATGCATAGATAACATACTATTCTTAAAATCCTCATGCAGGTATCTTTTCTTACTCTACATCAGGAGCCGGAAAGCAGCCAAGGACCAGACCATAAGTTAGAGCTTAAAAACCAACGACTCCTCAGTTAACCTCAGCTGAACCTTGTCCTACATCCAGATCAATGAACTATTGATTAAGCCTAGATCTGCTGGTTAATGCACACATTGACCAGCAGGGGGAACTGCTGTTACAGTAAAATTTAATTCTGGTAGGGCAACTTCAAATCGAAAAAACCCACTAATGATATGGAGGCCAAGTACTTTGGACCAACTTAAAACCTAAAAATGTCTGGGGGGGGGGACATCTTTACATATAGCAGTCATGACTGAATTCATTTAAAGACAAATGGGACGTTTTGGGTTGCGTTATAGCGCCTCACAGTGGTCCACGGTTGCAGGTGCGCTCCCACGGCGAGGCGGTCTTCCGGGGGTCAGAGGTCACTCTTCCTTCTCGTTGTGGTTGGCGTTGCCGTTCATCACGCCGTTGGAGTGGTGAGCCCAGGTCTGGTTCTGCAGCACCTTGGGGAGCCGCTTGCCCTTGGTGTAGGCGTGGTACCAGAAGTTGAGGAAGAGCAGCAGGAAGATCAGCCCATAGAGGCCGATGATGTAGATGAAGACGGGGAACTGGTAGTGGCAGTCGGCGATGAAGAAATACTGGGAGATGTGGGTGGTCACCATCATAAACTGGATCTGCGGAGGAGAGACGGGCGATAAGTCATTCGACAACAAAGCCATCCGAGACAGTTGAGCCAACACTTGGAACCGCGGCGGTCTGCGTACCAGCTGGACAGAGGTGAGGTACTTCTTCCACCACAGGAACTTCTGGTAGCTGGGTCCCAGGGCGGTCAGGCCGTAGTACGTGTACATGATGACATGCACCACGCTGTTGAGCATCGCATGGAAAGTTCCCATACCACCTGCAGGAGGATTAGCCAAGGGTGGCAAAATTAGTTCATTTTAGTGTACCAAATTTTAAGAATGAACTGCTCCAAGTCTACGGTTTAAAAGGTCATACCTGCGGAGAAGCGCACACCGAACCACCAGGTGAAGGGCATGATGGAGTGGTGGTAGACGTGGAGGAAGGTCACCTGGCTGTTCTTCTTCCTCAGCACAAAGAAGACCTTAACACATGACAAAAACACAACATTTAGGAGTTTTATGTTCAAGTGATGGAGCAGAAAAATGTTCCACGTCGGTCAACTAACTGATATTACTGTTATATTTATAACAGTCCACTTACTGTGTCCAACATCTCGATGAACTTTGAGAAGTAGTACAGCCAGCATGTTGCCGCCATCTAGAGGACAGGGGAGAAAACTTCACTTTTAGCCAAACGCCAGCCGTGTAGATGCAGCATTTGAAGCTCTTGAGGGACTTCAACAGCAGAACTAAGATGAACAGAAAGTGTCTCACCCTTGTACCCGAAGGCGAGTAGTCCACCAGGTCACAGCGGTACGTGTACCCGGTTCCCCAGCCAGCCATCATAAACTGAAAGACAAAAAAAAAAAAATCATAGAGTTACATCAAAAGCACACCTTTACCCGTACGTTCCCTTCAGACTGAAACCCCACTTTGAGCAATTGAAATGCACATGTAGGATTTCAGAACAATAGGTTTAAGACGCATTTCAGGTAGGTCTTCGGCAGAAGGGCCAAACCTGCCAGTCTGGTTTTATTTCAGGAAAGCAAGCGACCCAACCAGACCCAGGAAGCAGGAAAGAATGCGGCTGAACGAGTTCAGCAGACAGAGGAGGCTGTGTGAACGTCTACACTGAAACTTCGACGAAACGCAATGAAACGACTTCCAGTCGAATAGGATCTTGGCTTTTCCATTGTCTAGAGTTAGAGAAGCTTTCCTTCTCGCCGGCCTGCGAGGCGGCGGGAAGAAACCGGCCCACGGCCGCGTGAGCCATCACCAGCGCCACGCCTTGGGGAGCAGTTTCAGCCATCACCAGACAAAAGAAACTTGGATTCTGGGATGGATGGCTCCAGCACAAAAGAAAGCGACACGGCGTTGCACAACCGCATTTCACAAAGGACGTCACAGCAGCTGTGCTGTGGCCGTCTCTCCCCCCCCCCCCCCCCTCCCTCCCTCCCTCCCTCCCCCCAACCCCTCACCAACACATAATACCAAGTCTCCCCTTACCTCATAGCACATGTATAGCGAGAGGGCGACCACGCCGAAGTTGTAGAAGATCAGAACCCCCCGGAGGTCGAAGGCCTTCTGGTTCATCATGAGCCGCGGGCCCCACGAGGTGACGAAGAAGACGTACGCCGCGATGATGATGGTCTGCGGGATCGGGGACGACATGAGCAGCCAGTCGCCCGTACGCGCGTCTACAACAAGAAGAAGAAGAAGAAGAACAAGAAGAAGAAGAAGAGCGGCCAGTTAGCGCAGGCAGGCATCTCCGCCATGAAGCCAAACGGTTTCCCACCTCCCCCCCCCTCTCCCCTATGATCTTCTCCACTCAGTAGACACACAGTCAACCACAGAGGAGACCTTGGAGATACGGCGCTGCATTGGACACTGAATAAACTGAATTTATCAAGCGCTTGGATGACAAACTCGATGGCCGCCATGTTGGCTTCAAGTCAACAACCTGCAGACAGACAGACAGACAGACAGGCGGTGGCGGCGGCGAGGCGGGAGGCCGTGTGCAAACAGTAACACCCACCTGCATGCTGGACGAAGCGGTCGTACAGCAGGGCCACGGACTGGTTGATATTTACAAACTCCATCTCAACGCGGGAACCAGGTCTCTGGAAAAGAAAAAAAGGCCGTGTTACCGTGACAACCATCTCACTTTAACAAGAAAAAAAAAGGGAAACGGGAGGCGATTTGTGACGATAGTTAAGACTCTCAGGGTGCAGTTTGAAGTTCTGGTGACTTTTGATTCCCACCCATATGGTGGGTCATACAGTACTGGAATGACACGCGTGTCATCCCAACATGAAGGGACTCGCATGGGAGGACCAGGAGTGTTCAGCTGAGATGAAAACCGACCCAACAGCCACATGAGTAACGCAAACATGAGTCAGTTTGCCAAAAATCACGTTTCACTCCACTAGGAATGAAAAAAAAAAAAAAGAAGAAACGTCTTCCAGAACCGTGAGAACCTGCAGGAGGCTCCCCTGGTCCGGGGCCAGGAGGCTCCCCTGGTCCGGGGCCAGGATGCTCCCTCAACTCATCCCTGAGAACAGAGGGCCTTCACATACAGGTGGGAATCCCCCCTTGTCTGGACAATGAAGAGTAACCAGTTTATCTGAAAGCACCAGGAAACCAGAAGCCCTGGCCTCCAGGAAACATCTCCCCACGGTGTTAACCCGACACAACAGGAAGCCAGGCAGGGTGGGGCCAGGGACGTCAGGGTCCCACACTAACAGGAAGTAGTCCATGGCAGGTCCCAGTCCCACCTCGCAGACAAGGTGGACCACAGGCACACCAGCGCCCATAGAAACCGCCCAACGATGCCTTCAAATTACCGAGGCGGACCACACCGAGGGGTGGACCACACCGAGGTGGACCACACCGAGGGTGGGTAACCTGGGCCATGTTGGGGAAGTCATGGTTAGGCTCATTGGTTCCGGATCAGGGCCGTTTCTAGCTATATGCGGACTATGCGGCTGCATAGGGCCCCCCCCTCCCTCAAACCCCCATCGGCCCTAGGTCCGCCTAGGTCCGGGGTGGGTTATGACCGCACGCACCCCTCCCCCGTCGGCCGACAAAATAGGGGCCCCAAAATTGTATCTCGCACAGGGCCCCCAAACAGCTAGAAACGGCTCTGTTCCGGATGGTCTCGTACCGCGGTCCTTACGGGATTACGTCACGGCTCACCTGTCCTTAACGAGCAAAGTGACGCAACGTGGGCGATGAAAGAAACAAACCCAACTAACTACACGGACCTTCAGGAACCGGGACCTTCAGGAACCCGGACCTTACCTGAGAGTACATGAAGTACTTACACCCCTTGAAGGACGCGAGGAGACCACGACTGTCTGTGCTCCGGTACCGTGCCGTCTGTAATCCCGGGTCTTGGTCTGGGTCTGGCTCCTCCAAACTGCCGTCAGTGAGGCCGGCGGCAGCGCGGACAGGTGAGTGTGGGACCAGGTGCGCCTGCTTTACTCATCAGCCCGCGGGCGCGCGCCTTATAGAGCAGAGGGTGGGCGGGGCCTCGCCTGCAGGTGCGACTCACCTGCGGCCCAATTGGGCAGCGCGCGCATATTGAGAAACTCTGGGCGACGCTTTCAGCCAATGTCGACGGATCACATCACATTACAGGGTGTGGTAATCTTGTTTGTTTTTTTTTGTTCATGTTTTTGTCACAGCCCACATTATAGCGCATTGTAAATAGTTATGATATAGGTAAATAGATTAATGATTAATGTAAATAGTTATGATATAGGTAAATAGATTAATGATTAATGTAAATAGTTATGATATAGGTAAATAGATTAATGATTAATGGAAATAGTTATGATATAGGTAAATAGATTAATGATTAATGTAAGTAGTTATGATATAGGTAAATAGATTAATGATTAATATAAATAGTTATGGTATAGGTAAATAGATATTGTCTTTCCTAGCACACCAGCTGTTATACCCTTCAGGGTGAATGGCTTCAGCCAGGACTAATAAGTCCTAATAATAAGTTTAATCAATGCCATGCTTCACCATAACTAATGTCAAGAAACAAAAGGTCTTCCTGGAGTCAAACACACGCTTGAGGACATACATGATGATGAGGAGCGTGTCCATGAGGACATACATGATGAGGAGGAGCGTGTCCATGAGGACATACATGATGATGAGGAGCGTGTCCATGAGGACATACATGATGAGGAGGAGCGTGTCCATGAGGACATACATGATGAGGAGGAGCGTGTCCATGAGGACATACATGATGAGGAGGAGCGTGTCCATGAGGACATACATGATGAGGAGGAGCGTGTCCATGAGGACATACATGATGAGGAGGAGCGTGTCCATGAGGACATACATGATGAGGAGGAGCGTGTCCATGAGGACATACATGATGAGGAGGAGCGTGTCCATGAGGACATACATGATGAGGAGGAGCGTGTCCATGAGGACATACATGATGAGGAGGAGCGTGTCCATGAGGACATACATGATGATGAGGAGCGTGTCCATGAGGACATACATGATGAGGAGGAGCGTGTCCGGGAGGACATACATGATGATGAGGAGCGTGTCCATGAGGACATACATGATGAGGAGGAGCGTGTCCATGAGGACATACGTGATGAGGAGGAGCGTGTCCATGAGGACATACATGATGAGGAGGAGCGTGTCCGGGAGGACCGGGTGTTCAGGGCAGTTTCAGTATCGCTGGTTTTCCCACCAGGGGATAACAAGGACCTTTCAAAAGGATGAATACAAATGCGGCCCAGCGGCCGCTCCCATGCAGCTGCCGCTATAAAGATGCGCAGCATTAATGGACGGCTACTCAAAGACCACACCTGCATTCAAACATATTCATGTGGCCGCGACTCGGATCAATTGCACAATCAAACCAGAGTTTCTAAGAAGTTATGTGCACACATCATAAAAACGTTCAATTTAGTAAAAAGGTTTTATAGAAAAAAAAAAGGTCAAGCAAGCCACCGAAAATGTTAAATACCATACATTCATTTTTTGTAGAAAAGTAGCACATATGAACATAACGACGACGACAAAGTCAAAATCTGTCAACTCGGGCGTCTTAAGGTCACTCAGGGACCTTTTGTTGAGACTGAAGGGGATTTTAGCGTTTCGTCATTTCGTCTTTATTTTCACGTCCTGCGTGTGGATTAAACCACCGGGAATCACCGGGTGGGGGGGGGGGGGGGTCTGCGTGAGGTTCAGGACCCCCCTGGGTAACGGCAGACCATCCCCGGGTATCTCAGTCTTCCTCGCTGCTCCAGGCGTCCTCGAAGGCAGAGTTGGCCGCAGCCGGGCCGGCGGCGGCGGCGGCGGCGGCGTTGGCGTCCTGCAACACACAGGACAGCACGCGGCTCAGTAACCTAAACATAACAGAGTCCTCCATGTTCACAACCCTGCGCTCCTGCAAGGTGACTCATCCAGAAACACTGAGATCAGTCCAGGAAGTGGAGAGACATTATTAGGGTCCGTCACTGCAGTGCTATCAGTGGAATGCGGCCCTGCCTGGTTGTGGTTTTCCACTTCTATATACCACTAGTCAGACATTGATTTATGAACAAAGTAAAATAAACATGAATGAAACTGAAGAAATTAAGTTGCCGCACCCTCTCTCACACACAAAGCTTTCACTTTCATATGCCAGGTATTCACTCTCTCTCTCCCCCACACTCCCCCCTTCCTCTTACACACTCCCTCACTCCCCCTCCCACTCTCCCCCACACTCCCCCTCCCTCTCACACTCCCCCTCCCACTCTCCCCCACACTCCCCCTCCCTCTCAGACTCCCCCTCCCACTCTCCCCCACACTCCCCCTCCCTTTCACACTCCCCCACCCACTCTCCCCCACACTCTCCCTCCCTCTCACACTCCCCCACACTCCCCCTCCCTCTCACTCTCCCCCACACTCCCCCCCCCCCCCCCCCCCCCCCACTCCCTGCCAATGGAGCAGGGTGAGGTTTCAAAACAAGCCTCACATTTCTGAGATGTTTGTCGTCCTCCACATCTGGGCCGCGGAGGGCAGGGATCCAGGCCAGGATGTTACAGTCCTTTCCTCCTGTGTACAGCTCCTGTCAGACAGCAGGGCAACGTTACACAACGTGGTGGAGAATGCATGGTATTGTAAATGTTGCATCACAAGCCAGGGGAGGCTGGTGTGGACCGGCAGTCCGGTGCAGACAAACAAACAGAAGAAACTTAAGATAGACGGCGAGAGCGAGCGAGGCTGATGTTGCATCATCCCTCTCTCTCCCTCTCCCTCTCCCTCTCTCCCTCTCCCTCTCCCTCTCTCTCTCTCTCTCTCTCTCTCTCTCTCTCTCCCTCTCTCTCTCTCTCTGGTGAAACCTGTAGGACAACGACCACATCATTCTCCTTTGTATGTGTGTGGGGCCAAAATATGTGTTAAAATATTTGTTTCCCCAACCAAGTAAGTGTTACCGCAGGCGAACTGATCAACCGTAAATGATACCCATGTTACCTTTTCATTTCATTTTTATTTATTTGAACATGGAATAAAAAGAAAAGAAGTAACCACTTAAGTAGAAAAATAAAACAAAACAAAAATAAGCAAAAAACAATTATACAATCACACGTTTAACGTTTCATTCAATATTCTTGAGAATGAATCAGTAGATTCCAGATGGATATAAGGATAATAAGGATTTATTTTTAATATAATAAAGAACTATGCACTATTACATTCAGTGTGTAATGTCAATGTGTTGCTATTTTATAAAAACACTATCATGAACATGCATTAGGTGATGAAATCTATACCTCCTATGCTACACTTAGAAACTGGTGAAACCCATGAAGGACACAGACAATCAGTGAAAATAGAGCAGGATGTAAATGCGTCATCTCTCCACGCTTGCAGGTACAAACTTGTCAGACTGGCAGGGGAGAATAAGGATGGGCGGGGGGGGGGGGGGGGGGGGGGGGCATTTACATAAATGATCAACAGAAACACAAAACAAAACGAATAGTAGACAGACCAGAAGATGAAAAAGTAGAAGTAGGCATCAGTAGGGAGAGAGAGAGAAGCTGCTGGAGGCCTACCTGGTAGTCCGGGTGGAAGTCGCAGCAGTCCACGTTGTTGTAGTGGCCCCGCAGCGTGGCCACCAGCTCGCCGCTGTGCAGGCCGTACGCCGCCACCGAGCTGCCGCACGGCACGAACACGCAGTCCGGGCTGCAGCCGCCCGACACGGCGAACTTCAGCCCCTTGCGGCTCTCGTTGCTCACCTTCCCATAGTTCACCTGGGCAACGCAGCACAGCACAGCACAGGGGGAAACCGGAGTCAGTAGGGGACATTCAGGAGTCACATCGGCCGTACCCAGTATACATACACAAACGAATGTAGCGTAAATTAGTATATTTTGTTGTGGGATTATTAGCACATACAGTAGGTGTGTGTAGTAAATCAATATATTAGTAAATAGGTGCACCAAGAAATAAGTCCACATTGGATTAATGGTTTTATTAACCCCAGTATGAATCAATGTCGTTAAGTCAATGTTCAGGAGAGGTAGTGAAATATAGAAATACTGTGCAGTGGTTTCATTAGGGCACCGATTATAATGACAACTCTATCAGGAATGTCCCTGTACTGTTTTCATGGCTTTGAGAGACGGCTTTCCTTGTTTTGTCTCTGCAATCATGATATCCAAAACCAAGCAAGCAGGGGTCTAGAGCCAGGGGTCTAGAGCCAGGGTTCGAGACCCAGGGTCTCTGTTCGAGACCAGCTCTTCTACTAATTCAGCAGCAGGGCTAAGCATCACGCTCCAACTGCAGATATTCACAACTCATCCCCCCCCCCCCCCCCAAGGGAGTCAAGCCACCGACGCACACTGAAACCATACCAACGTGTTTTCCCCCGGTGGAACTGTTCCACAGGTGCATGCGGTCGTCCGTTCCCGTGGTAACGAGATACAGCCCATCCCCACTGAAGCACAAGCCGTTCACCCTGCCGTTATGGGCTGTGTTCACTGTTGGAGGAGAAAAGACAGACAGGTAGAACATGAATGGGTTTCCCTGCTGGGACACAGTATATACAAAGCTGGGTAGTGTCCGCCGTGAACAATTATGTATCATAATATTATATTATACATTATGTTAAATTATAAAATAGAGATATATAGATGTAGTAAATAGGTGTGTATGTCAACGTTAATGTCTACCGTAATTCCTCAAATAGCGGCCGGGGCTTTTATTTATTTACCTCAACTGCAGACGGTAGCAGGCCTTTATTGGAAGCTTATATTACAGAGAGGCCTTTATTTCTATTTTTACGACGACAAAGCAAAGCAAAGTGGATCAGAATAAATGAATCAAGTTTTTAAAACGCCACCATTGTGTCAGTGTGAACCCTGTAAAACATACCGGGTACATTTATTGGAAATATTCAAAGTGTAGAACAGTAGATTACAGTATTACAGTGTCTGAAGAGCTGGCCAACAGTACCAGTAATTGCCTTTTAAAAGTGTATTACTTAATTGCCATGTCAATTTCTGTCTGGGTGCCATGTTTGCGCGCTACTGTGTTGTGGCATTGGTGTGCAGTCACTGATACTTGCATGGGTCCCATGGTACCGGAACTGTAGCTACCGAGTGACCACGCCTTATTTTAAGAATTACGGTATTCATGCATCTCTCGTCTTTCATCTCAACCTGCATGCTTCTGTGTTACACAACATGTCACTCAGCTAGACAGGCTATGGTTCACAGAATTACTGGAACTCCAGGCTCATTTCGTTCTCCTTGCTAATTCAATGTACGGCCTTCCTTACAACCAGGTTCAAATGACCACCTTTCCCCCACAGCCATGCACTTCAGGGGACAAACACTTGTAGTGTTTACATCAACTCAACCCGTCTAGCATCAATCATCTGACATTCTCACGTGTGAAGATATCATATATCATGTAGAACAGATGTTATCCAAGACCATTAGCGTACTTAACTCTGACCCACATCCATAAACATTAATGCCTGGGGAGGGGGAGAAAGGGAGACGGAGAACCGAAGAGAGATCAGGGGAGGGGGGGGAGAGAGACACAGATAGACCGAGGGAGTTAGAGAGAGGCAGGCAGAGAGAGACAGACAGAGAGAGAGAGTTGAACTGGTGAGAGAAGGGGGGAGAACAGTACCTGCCTCGGCGGCAGCCTTAGACTTGTCTCCATTGTGCTGGTCCAGGGTGAACAGACTCCCCGAGGCCCGGCGGACATCCCATAACCGCACCGTACTATCTGCACTGTTGGAGGACGGGGGAAGTTTATGAGGTGGAGTAAAGAATGGAGCGATGATTCAATATTTGTAGACATATTCTTTGAGTCTTTAATTAGAATCATATCAACAAAAAAAACATGTACTATATGGATAAGATACGCCCTGAAAACAGCCAATAGAAACTAATCTGGTGTCATACCAGGTTCCCATAACAACAAGCTTGCTGATCTCTATGAATGGCCCTATAGTTGTTTTTCAAAAAAATCACTTATGGCCCTGCGAGAGCGCGACCCGCCGGTCCCGGTGGTGTAATTAGGGTCTCTGAAGCGTTGGGAGAGCAGGTGGGTTCAGCGGCGGCGTATCCGTCACCGCGTGCGTCTTGTCAGTTTAAACCAGGCCAACGCACACAAGTGTTGAGAAATAACAACAACGGCAGAACAGAAGTACCTTCAAACATACCTGCGCCTCCTTAACAAAGGGAGGGTATGTGTATGCTTGATTATGTTTTAATTAGGGCAGTCAATCCATTCAAATATTTAATCGCATGATTGTTTATATTCAATCGAGATTTATCGCAAATTAATCCCACATTTTTTATCTGTTTAAAATGTACCGTAAAGGGCATTTTTAAAGTTTTTAATACTCTCACCAACGTGGGAGTGGACAAAATATGCTTGCTTTATGCAAATGTATGTATATATAATTTTCTGTCTTCTACTCTCTTTCCACTATTTCTTGCTCACTTTATTACCTAATTTTTTTTAGACGGGCACGATGTGCACACACTAGACATTCATTCTCAATGAGAGACGAGCGGCGCGGAGGAGCAGTACCTTGTTGTCGGATTGCTAGTTGCCATTCGTCTCTCATTGAACATGAATGTCTGGCGGCGCGACTAGCAATCTGACAACAAGGTAACGACAACAAGGTACTGCTCCGCTGCGCCGTTCGTCGCCGCGGCGCAGGAAGGTAAAAAGCCGCGCTGGAATTATGGGAGAAAGTTGGGGTCATATTTGGTAATGTGATTAATTTGCGTTACATTTTCCAGATGAATCACAACTTAATACGTTAATGTTGACAGCCCTAGTTTTTATATTTCCAATCATTCTTTGTGTGTTTACCTGGCGGTGGCCAAGATATGCTCATATCTGGGAGACCATCGCACCGACAGGATCTCAGCCCTGTGACCTGAAAGCAGAGTGGAGTGACTCAGACGCTGAACATGTACTGTATGCCTTTAAGAGGAAACCAGGTCAACAGATTGAGAAACAATGTGTGTATGTGTGTGTGTGTGTATATGATCGTGTATATATGATTGTGTGTGTGCGTGTGTGTGTGCATATGATTATGAAGATGCAACAACCAACCCTGTAGCACATGAATGCGAGAGCCAGACTTGAGGTCGCACAGCTGAAGTTTAGGGTTTTTGGTGCCAACTGTAAAAAAACAACAACACCATAACAGCAGAAGAAGATTAGCAGACGCTCAACAGTAGGACAAATTCATGCTTCAGATGCTTGCATGTCAAAACACATGATGCAAACAAATTAAGTTAAAGTACAGCAAATCTGAATTGAAAAACATGGAACATCAAAACATCATTAATGTTTGCCTGGGCAAAACATGTCAAATTGGAAAGCAAACAAAGCCACTACAATTTATTGTGCAACATTGAATGCCAACAGCTTAGAGTGGGAACTCAAACAATGTACAAATTTAAATCAGTTCAAGATGATGTTTAAAAAAGTACGTCTTTATGAGACATACAAAAATACAAAATAATGATGTCAGACAAGCAGAATAGCAACACTGTGTGTGTGTGTGTGTGTGTGTGTGTGTGTGTGTGTGTGTGTGTCCAGTATATGTGCATGTGCACGATAAATTATTTTATTGTGATGTACAATTGATTTTTTTTTCTTCTTTTGGCTTCTTGTGTTTTGTGTTTTGCTACATGCTTCCAAATAAAGTTTTTTCAATTCAATACAATTCATGTTCTATCCTAATAAGTATTCAGCTTTGATTGTACAAAGTAAACTCATGTATAACTAGAATAGTACTCTTGCTAAGCATTCAGCTTTCGGTGAGGGTAGGTTTGTAAGGAAATGAACACGCATGACGTGCAAGGTCATTTCTATGGTTAGACACCCCCCCCCCCCCCCCCCCCCCCCTTGAATGTAATCTAATTCGCCCCTTGAGAGAAGATAATTGACAAACACTGCTGGGACTTCAATGTTGAGCGGGGACATGCGTACATGGGAGGGGCGCTCACAGGGAGAGGATAAACTGGACTCCCAGGTTTCTTAGTGTGGCTAAATGGAGAAAGAAAAACCCACACAGATACTACCTACTGATACGCATGAGCTAACACACCCTGAATTCAGAGCCGAGGCAGAGAGCGCGCTACGCTGGGGACACAACACAGCCAACCACGTCTGGCCTGGATGGGAATACGGGCGGGCGGGTAATCTGAATCCCAAATCATGTCTAACTAACCCTAACCCTGGACCCATTCAGGAGAGGGTTTCCTCAGGGTTTGTGTTTGGGAGGTCTAGCTAAACAGGCAGGGAGGTCTTCTACCCGTTTAATGGGAAGTCAGTGCATGTTCAACCACCGTGGGTGCATGAAAACATTGAGAAACTGTTGAAAACAAAAATACAGAGAGACCTACTGAGCAGCTACGGAGTTACAAAGACGCTAAAAGATGGCTGGGGCTGTGTGTGTGTGTATGTGTGTGTGAATTGAGAATGTATGAGCAACCTGTTGGTCCTGTTCGGTAACAGGGGTGAGGAAGCAACTCGATTCCTTTAACCCATCTATAAACAAAAACCTGTCACCCTTGCGGATGAACCCCGCCACCGACGCTCCTGTCCCCTCTGGCCACCGGTTCTTTGATAAAGCTCAGGGTCTCGCTTGAAAACTGGGCTGTGGTTGGTAAACATATTTTTTGAATGTTCACATGCATTCCACAAATGATTCATGTGGAGTGTGAATGATTGGTAGCTGGTTTACAGCCTCACTTGACTCCTTAGACTCTGGGGCTGGATGGGGGGGCTGCACACCTGGGAGATGGGGACTCATGGCCCTGGTGGAGGGGGGGGGGACCTACCAAGGGCTGTTCTAGGCCCTCTGAGGAGCTACCTCCACCTCAGAGGAGCTACCTCCACCTCAGAGGAGCTACCTCCACTGGCCCAGCCGTCAGGCCTCCTCCGAGCCCATCCAGCTGGCCCCTGCAACGACTAGCTAAGAACCACCTCCGCCAGCCGAGGCAGCAGCGCCAGGCCTCCGGTCTCCAGGATGGAGGAGGAGGAGGGTGGGGTTGGCGTGCGACACTGGGGAGGTGTAGCGACAGTGGGGTTTGGGGGTGGTTTGTATCTTTTTATTTTAGGTATGGCGACCTTGTAAAGAGTCCATGTTTTTTGTAGGTATGGTAACCCTGTTGAGAGTCCTGTTTGTAGTTTTTCTTCTGTTTTGCTTGGATGGGGGGGGGGGGGGGGGGGGGGCGGGGGGCGGAGTAGGCTTCAGCTGTCTCCATTTTTTTGTTGGTGGTATGTGGAGTGTGTGTTGTTTATAGCTGGTTTACAGCCTCACCTGTCTTGGTATCTGGACTGAGTTTGTTGAACCAAATATGAACAAACAGACACAGACATAGAGACGTGGTGCGTGTGTACCTGCAACAAGGCTGTGTTTCCTGGCGACGGGGGACATGTGGTGGCAGTAGACATTTCCATCGAATATGAAGCGGTCAGCAGGCTGGAGAAGCCAATGGAAAGAAAAAAGGAACAAAAGAACAAAAGAACGAAAGAAAGAAAGAAAGGTCAACCTTAGCCAAACATCCTTACTTTTTAAATATCGTTTCTGTTTATAGTATGTCAACATAAACTGAATAGCAACAAATAACCTCTTTAATTGAAGTGGAAATATTAAATAAAGGTAAAATCTTAATGTGTAGTAAATAGTAAATGAATGTTTAGTAAATAGTGAATTAATAGTAAACGACAATCAAACCAACCTAACCAATTAGGTTCATTGTATGTAAGTGTGCACACGTCCTTAAAACTAACGTTTAAAGAGAAACTATTCATTCAAACCTAAGGGACAACTAGTGCATTTTAACTAGTGCATTTTAACTAGTGCATTTTAACTAGTGCATTTTCTCTCACAATGACGATTGTATGACGATTGTAAGATAACTGTGGAAGAAGCCAGGGAAGGGCAATCGGTTAGCCGCGATTAGGAGTCCGAGTAGCTAGAAAAGACAATGTACTCGGACCCTGCATGTCATTATGGCATAGATAACTACTGGCCTTTTAAATGGTCTTTTCAATGCCAAGAGATTAACTGTGTACCGTTTCCCAGAAAAGGAGGAGGGCAACGCTAAAGATGATCTTCATAATCTATAGGCTCCAACACTGGGTTGTATCTATACTTCACATAAGAGAAATGGGCCCTTAAGGCCATTAGGGCGCAGTAAGCAGAACTGACAGTTACAATGTAAATTCTTCAGCAAACACAAGCAGCCTATCTGATGCCTACCTGCCAGCATAGGGCCGAGATAAGCAAGGAAAGAGCAAACAGCTACGGATAAGGATTGCTTTGTAAATAAATACATTTATACATACACTATCAAAACAAAGTGCATAAGAAAAAGTAGTGCATGGGAATTCAACAATGTCCTTTTTTTAGAATACCATGATGCCAGTACAACTATTGTCACAAATAAAGTATTTGAATTAAATTGAATATTAGTAAGTGTGTATGTATATGTTTAATCCATACAGGACTTTCTTATAACAAACATACTAAATAGTTAAAGGTACAATGTGTAAAATAGTGGCATCTAGCGGTTTTTGCCAAGAGATGCCACTTAATTCTACAAATTGTACCTTTAAATAACACCCAATAAAATGTTTTAAAGAGATTGATAAATGTCCGTAAGTCCATTTTATCGTTGTCCTTCATTGTATGTCTCCGGTTTAAGTTCAAAAGGGAACATGAAAAGGTTGAAATACCCGCCTCTGATTATTTTACCTTCAGTGTTTCAGTGTCCCACACCTTCATGGTCTTGTCAAAGGAACTGGAGATAAACATTCCTGTGTCAAATGGATACCACTGCACCGTCTCCACGCTGAACTTGTGTGCAAATCGACTGGATCTGTAAACACACATGCATGACTGAATTAAGATCAGATTATCTACAGTCAGACTACCTGTTGCTTCAGAGTTTCAAGTATTAAAAAGTGTGAAACCATTCGGTTCACATTTACAAATGATACATTTGTAAATATGAATAGCGGTGCTCCATGAACATTCACATACTCAACACAAAATTTGCGCTATATAAATCCAATGCATTGTTATCATCATCATTATTATTATTATTATTATTGTTATTATTATTATTATGACAGTATGACACATGCTACAATGCACTGCCCTCTAGTGGCAGTAGCAACACACTGCTCACCTTCCCACTGTGCCAACTGCTTTGCATGTGTACTGCTGCTTCCCGCTGTAGTTCTCCAGGTCATAGATCACGATGACCCCGTCCGCCCCTCCAGACAGCATGCTGCACACAGACAGACACACAGAGACAGACACACACAGACAGAGAGACAGACACACACACACACACACACACACACACACACAGACAAGACAGACAGAGACACAGACACACAGACACACACAGACAGAGAGACAGACACACACACACACACACAGACAAGACAGACAGAGACACAGACACACAGACAGAGACAGACACAGAGACAGAGAGACACACACACACACACACACAGACAAGACAGACAGACACACAGAGACAGACACACAGAGAGAGACACACACACACAGACAAGACAGACAGACACAGAGTCACACGACAGACAGACAGACACACACACACACAGACAGAGAGAGACACAGACAGAGAGAGACACACAGACAAGAAAGACAAGAGAGAGTCACACAGGCAGAGACACAGACACAGACACACACACACACACACACACACACACAGGCAGAGAGACAGACAGACAGAGACACACGGTCATCATACCCGGGAAGGTCATCACTTTGCCTTCTGAGATCCACTTTAGAATACGTTAATGTACTCAGTGAGTCATTGAAGAAAAACCTGAAGTGAGTCATATGGTCATTTAAACCCTAAGTGATGGCAATTTAAAGCCATGGGAGTTTGAGTCATTGATATCAGAGGTAAAACCAAGTATATATCTATATATATAGATATATAGATAGATATGGATATAGATATATGACAGATAGATAGATAGACAGACAGACAGATAGATAGATAGAGATATAGATAGATAGATAGATATGGATATAGACAGACAGACAGACAGACAGATATGGATATAGATAGATAGATAGATAGATAGATATATAGATAGATAGATAGATAGTAGGCCTGCACGATATCAGCAAAATGTGCGATGTGCGATCACACTGTTCAATATTGCGATGATGATATGACTTGCGATAAATAAGAAAATATTTAAGTTTGCATACAGTTCCTGTCTCTTTCAGATTTTTCAGCTTTAATAGATTCCCTGCTTTTAGGTACTCTCAACACTGAATAGCTGATGGTAATTACATTAAAAAAAAGGGAAAATAATATTCTTGTGCATGCTTTTATTGAAACCCACATAACATTAATTTACATGTTATTGTAAAAATAAATTAAAGTTTCCTTACCCTGCTCTCAACAAAAACAAAAAGTATCTATTGAAATAAAAGAATCTCAGGGGGAAAAGAGCTTAAATAAATAACACAAATAAATTCTGGATTGGATACTGACAGGGTTAAATAATGTCCAAAACATACTCCGTAGTTTGTGGTTTAAAATGTATATGTTAAGGACGAAAATGAAAACATCCCCGCTTAGCAAATGGTATCATCCTCTTCTCACCCCTCCTTCTCCTCTGCACCGCTCCGCAGCCCGACCGTCCAGCGCGACTCACGCAGAGTGAGATCTGTTTAGTTGTAGTGTTGTGAATCAACTCAGTAAGTGCTCCAAAGCTGTCTCACACTTCTTTCCTTTTACCGAGAGTTGTTCCGATTCCGATACCATATCGGTGAGTGCTGGAGTCCAGGCACCGTTTACCAGTTAGCTCTGTTAGCCCGGTTAGCTCCGTTAGCGCCATTAGCGCCATTAACGTAATTTACGTAAGTTATTACGTAATAACTTACGTAATTTGCGTAAGTTACCTGAATTGCGTAAGTTACGCAATTCACGTAAGTTATTACGTAAATAACTTACGCAAATTACGTAAGTTATTACGTAAATAACTTACGCAACTTACGTAAGTTATTACGTAAATAACTTACGTAATATGCGTAAGTTACGTGAATTGCGTAACTTACGCAAATTACGTAAGTTATTACGTAAATAACTTACGCAAATTACGTAAGTTATTACGTAGATAACTTACGCAAATTACGTAAGTTATTTACGTAATAACTTACGTAATTTGCGTAAGTTATTTACGTAATAACTTACGTAATTTGCGTAAGTTATTTACGTAATAACTTACGTGAATTGCGTAAGTTATTACGTAAATAACTTACGTGAATTGCGTAAGTTATTACGTAAATAACTTACGCAAATTACGTAAGTTATTTACGTAATAACTTACGTGAATTGCGTAAGTTACGCAATTCACGTAAGTTACGCAAATTACGTAAGTTATTACGTAAATAACTTACGCAAATTACGTAAGTTATTTACGTAATAACTTACGTAATTTGCGTAAGTTACGTGAATTGCGTAACTTACGCAATTCACGTAAGTTATTACGTAAATAACTTACGTAATTTGCGTAAGTTATTTACGTAATAACTTACGCAATTCACGTAAGTTATTACGTAAATAACTTGCGCAAATTACGTAAGTTATTACGTAATAACTTACGTAAATTACGTAAATTGTGTAAATAACTTACGTAATTCGCGCGTCTTTTCTGGTCCGTCGTCATGGAAACATGAAGCCCTGCCAGTGGTGCGGCGTTTGGACCAGAGTGAAAACAAACGAAACGACACACAATCACTGTATACCACCAGTATGTGTGAAAACACTCACTGTGGCTTTTTAAATTAAGTGTTATTTATTCATAGATTTATATCTGTTATTTTTCAGTTGTCTGACTATCAAACCAGACAATAAAATAAAGTTAAATGTTTTTCTTTTGCTGTATTCATTCATGTTTTACAGAGGATTTAACCTGAACCAGGCTTTGCAACAATAATAATCACATCACATTCATGGGGGCATAGTATATACTAACTCCTAGCGTTACTCTGTGTGTGTGTGTGTGTGTGTGTGTGTGTGTGTGTGTGTGTGTGTGTGTGTGAATGATAAAGTTATTTTTCAATAGACATATTTTTTGTTTTTGTGTGAAAAAAGGGTGGGTGGTGGCAGTGGGGCTCATTGGGTGCTCAGCGCCCCTGACGTAGCGTTCTATTTTTGACGCGAGCCGCTGCTGAAACGCATCAATTTAAACAAAGCAGACCGACCGGGCAGGAAGTGAAATAGTAAAAGCCATAGAGCATCCGGTCAATTTTCAAAATAAAACCACCCTCCCGATCGAACACGGCCACAAATCGTCGTTTATAACTGACTTTGGGCTACAGCACAACACATTAGGACATAACAACAATAAACAACACTAAACACAATTAAACCAGACAAAAAAGTAAACATTTACGATATATCGTCTACCAACTCATGGTAGAAGCACACAAATCTAGGAAAAACGACCAAATCAACAGCAAATCAACTTCTGACAGACAAAGCAACTGCAAGTCAACTTCGGAAAGGCAAAGTAACCTTTTATTTGTTTGTTCTATTTTGACATCTACAAATGATCGCGTGGTCTCCTGATTCTCGCGTGGTCTTGTAGTTCTCGCGTGATCCCGCGAATCCTGCCGCCTCGCAGCGCTACGCTGTAGGGGACGTGAGCGTCGCGTTACGGCTGCGTCGCGGTCACCGCTGCTGATCGCTGCCACTCTAGTCAATGAAAGTATTTCCACCGGGCCGCTGCGGAACGTCTCAGCAGCGGCCCAGGAGCGGCGCGCCGCAGCCGCAACGCTATCTTTACGTAGCGTTATCCTGCAGGAACGTCAGCGGAGCTTGGCGTCATCTGATTGACTAGTGTGTGCATGCATGGCCCCAAATGTCAGAATGCCACGGCGAGTGTGCATGGCGAACTTATCGCATTACAGACCAGCTTTTGCGATGTGTTTATCGCGAACGTTCATATCGCGATGACGATGAAAATTCGATTAATCGTGCAGGCCTAATAGATAGATAGATAGATAGATAACAGACAGACAGACAGACAGATAGATAGATAGATATGGATATAGATAGATGGATAGATAGATGGATGAGCTGCTGGGTGCCTACTATCTCCCCTCCACCGCCTCTATGTCCAGGCAGTTGACTCCGTTCCCATGGATACGGTCCACGTCCCGGCCGTGGTTCAGCTCCAGACTCAGCAGCCTGTCAGGTTGAAAACCCAGTCAGCCACATACATAGAGGACCCGTCTAACCAACCCCAGGTCCAGGTAGTATGTCTATCCAACCCCAGGTCCTGGTAGTATGTCTATCCAACCCCAGGTCCAGGTAGTATGTCTATCCAACCCCAGGTCCTGGTAGTATGTCTAACCAACCCCAGGTCCAGGTAGTATGTCTAACCAACCCCAGGTCCAGGTAGTATGTCTAACCAACCCCAGGTCCAGGTAGTATGTCTAACCAACCCCAGGTCCAGGTAGTATGTCTAACCAACCCCAGGTCCAGGTAGTATGTCTATCCAACCCCAGGTCCTGGTAGTATGTCTATCCAACCCCAGGTCCTGGTAGTATGTCTAACCAACCCCAGGTCCTGGTAGTATGTCTAACCAACCCCAGGTCCTGGTAGTATGTCTATCCAACCCCAGGTCCAGGTAGTATGTCTATCCAACCCCAGGTCCAGGTAGTATGTCTATCCAACCCCAGGTCCTGGTAGTATGTCTAACCAACCCCAGGTCCAGGTAGTATGTCTATCCAACCCCAGGTCCTGGTAGTATGTCTAACCAACCCCAGGTCCAGGTAGTATGTCTAACCAACCCCAGGTCCTGGTAGTATGTCTAACCAACCCCAGGTCCTGGTAGTATGTCTATCCAACCCCAGGTCCTGGTAGTATGTCTAACCAACCCCAGGTCCAGGTAGTATGTCTATCCAACCCCAGGTCCTGGTAGTATGTCTAACCAACCCCAGGTCCAGGTAGTATGTCTAACCAACCCCAGGTCCTGGTAGTATGTCTAACCAACCCCAGGTCCAGGTAGTATGTCTAACCAACCCCAGGTCCTGGTAGTATGTCTAACCAACCCCAGGTCCTGGTAGTATGTCTAACCAACCCCAGGTCCTGGTAGTATGTCTAACCAACCCCAGGTCCTGGTAGTATGTCTAACCAACCCCAGGTCCAGGTAGTATGTCTAACCAACCCCAGGTCCTGGTAGTATGTCTAACCAACCCCAGGTCCTGGTAGTATGTCTAACCAACCCCAGGTCCTGGTAGTATGTCTAACCAACCCCAGGTCCTGGTAGTATGTCTATCCAACCCCAGGTCCTGGTAGTATGTCTAACCAACCCCAGGTCCTGGTAGTATGTCTAACCAACCCCAGGTCCTGGTAGTATGTCTAACCAACCCCAGGTCCAGGTAGTATGTCTAACCAACCCCAGGTCCAGGTGGTATGTCTATCCAACCCCAGGTCCTGGTAGTATGTCTATCCAACCCCAGGTCCTGGTAGTATGTCTAACCAACCCCAGGTCCAGGTGGTAGGACCAGCACCACGTACCGCCGTGTGGACTCGGCCCGGCGGAGCCGCATCGGGTCGTCCAGTCCCGCCGTCCTGGCGCTGAGGAAGCCCAGCATGACGCCTCGCTAGCGGGACGCGGCCATCTTAGAACCTCAACCTACTGAACGCGGTTTCATTAAAGTCATGTTGCTGTTGTTGTTGTTGTTTTTCAACGTTTGTTTTAATGTCCCGTCGCCACCTTCTTCTGGGTTTATAATCCGTTTCTGTTCCCGCTCGGTCCGGCTGCCCTGCGTCGCCATGTTGTGACGTAGAGGCGCCGCCTCGTGAACGACGAGGGCTGCGATTGGCTGGCCCGGAATTCTCCTCCAATGAGAGAGCGGCTTATTACCTTCTGCGTGTTTACGTGTGGCTACTAGGGACTCCCGTTATCAACAACCACTGAAACGACCCCTGTTGAGGGGGACACATTATAAATACATACATATATATATACAGATATATGAATATTTTGATATTTAACCAGACATGAGCCGCATCTTGGGGCTGATAAGGCGGACCTTCGGGATAGTCCGTGAGCACGTCGGGTCGGATCACCTTGGTAACCACTACTACGTAGTCCCCCAGCAGAAGACATGGACAGGTAGGCTATGAGGACCTCTCTAGACCCCCCTCCCCTGAATACTTATTATTATTATTAGTAGTAGTAGTATTTTCATCATATGCTTTAGTCTAACGTGGACGTGTAGTCGTACACATCCACGGTGACAGGATGGCTTCAGCTTCTGGTTGCTCCTCATTAGTGAACATCAGTATAGTAAATGGTAGAGGAGATCAAAACCGAGCCAAGTGTTTAAAATCCGGTCCACAACGAGCTGTTTACAGGTGAGGATCAGCAGTTGTCCTATCACCTTTGGTGCGCATTTGTTTTTGTGGTGTCTCCCTCCCCTGCAGGTGAGCTGAGGCGCCGCCAGGTGGCGCTGCTCTCCATGACGCTTATTGCACACACACACACACACACACACACATTGCCAATGAATGCATTGCAAATGAACACAAGAAGTGAGGATGCTGAGGCCTGTTTATGCCAAATGTAATGTCACCCAGGTGCTGATGAGAGGCTGAAATGCTTCAGGATGAAACGCTTCATGGTGATGAGACTCAGAAGGAGGTCATCGCGTCTGCCCACTGCGACGCGGTGGCGGCGGCGCAGTATGAAATGCAAAAAGCCAAGCAGGGGAAAATGTGTCATCATGCTCATCCACGGCAGGAGGTCAATTGTGTCCTTCTCCCATTAGAGTCTAGACTGTGATATGGTCAAGGACACACGGCACATGTGTCAACCATTGTGAGTGAAGACTATTGACCGTGAATCCTGGTGGAAAATCCCGATCCTCTCTGATCTGCTGATTTAAAAAGACCATGGCTAATGTCATTTAGCACCGCTGGCCTGGCAGTCGTAACAAGGGACCCACCGGTTTTGCTCTGACTGGGACTCCAATCAATACTAAATGGTTGGGGAGTTTCTCAAAATATAGACATGAGTACCAGGAGTCACGGGAAAAAGGGAAGCACTGCCAATCCCACACAACGCTGGTCATTTATTTTATTAGATCCCCACCACCAATAGCACCCTTGTTGCCCGTGACCCACTACACGTGAACCTAGCCGTGCTTATCGGGCTATAGCCGAATAACCCAAAACACAATGTTGACTTTGCTGTTTTAGAAAGATCCCCTTTTTAGCAACCTGCCTTTTATATGGCTAAACCTGGCTATTGCCTTTAACCTTGTGTGTGTTTTAGTGGTTTTCAGGGAAACGGGGCCCACCTCGTATTTATAATTTATCCTGAGGTTGCTCTTCCGCCCCTGGCTGTCAGGCAAATTCAAATGAGAGATCAGTCCCTGCATGCTAAAGCCTAAACAACTGTATACACTGTCCGATCCGCCCAAACAGCCCTATGGAGAGGCAAGAAAGCAATGTTTCACAACACGCTTACACTGCGTGTGTGTGTGTGTATGTGTGTGTGCGTGTGCGTGTGCGTGTGTGTGTGTGCGTGTGCGTGTGCGTGTGCGTGTGTGTGTGTGTGTGTGTGTGTGCGCGCGCAGCACAATACTCCATGACACTAATGCGAGAAATATTTGCAATGCATGCAATGAATGCATTGAAATGAACACAAGGCGTTGAGAGGCTGAGCGCGGACACCTGTTTATGCCAAATGTAATATCACAGGTGCTGAGAAGTTGAATGACAACCGTTTCATAATGAGATTTAGACGGTCGGCATGTCTCCACTGGGACGTGGTAGTGGTGCAGTATGTAATGTGGGGCTGCAGCGATTAGTCGATTCATCGATTAGTCGATCGACAGAAAATTAATCGAATCTAATTTTTAGAATCGGTTAATTGTTTAGGTCATTTACCAAGTATAAATACCAAACATTTGCTGCTAGATGGTTCAGTAATTTGGATATTTGGTTCATGGACAATTATAAAATTAATACTTTAGTTTTTCTTGGCTGCTCCCCAGATAAAGCAAGCAAATTTAAGACATCCCTTTAGACTCTGGTAACTTCTGACTGCATGCTATTACGTATGACAGTTTGATTGATTAATCGATTAATCGTAAAAATAATCTTTAGATGAATCGACTATGAAAATGATTGTTAGCTACAGACCTAATGAAATGCAAAAGCCAAGCGGTAGAAATGTGTCATCATGCTCATCGATGTTGAGAGGTCAATTGTGTCCTTTTCAAATTAGACGGTTATATGGCCAAGGACACACAGGACATGTGTAAATCATTGTGATTAAAGGAAAATTGACCATGAATTCTTGTGGAAAATTCCAATAAAAAGACCATGGCTAATGTCATTTAGCACTGCGCTTGCCTGGCAATCGTAACGAAGGGACCCACCAGTTTTGCTCTAACTGGGACTCCAATCAATACTAAATGGTTTGGGAGTTTCTCAAAATATTAACATGAATATCAGGAGTCACGGGACAAAGGGTAGCATTGCCAGTCTTCGACACAACGCTGCTAATTTATTTTATTAGATGGAGCCACCATTTTCTTTTTTTTAAATATCCCTTTTTTTGCAACCTGCCTTTTACATGGCTAAACCTGGCTATTGCCTTTAACCTTGTGTGTGTTTTAGTGGTTTTCAGGGAAACGGGGCCCACCTCGTATTTATAATTTATCCCAAGGTTGCTCTTCCGCCCCTGGCTGTCAGGCAAATTCAAATGAGAGATCAGTCCCTGCATGCTAAAGCCTAAACAACTGTATACACTGTCCAATCCCACCAAACAGCCCTATGGAGAGGCGAGTGTTAGGGAAAAAAGCAATGTTTCACAATGTGTGTGTGTGTATTGCAGTGCTATACTATGGCAGTGCAGGGAACACACCCCTAAACAAGTGTAGGCTACTATCATATGAAATAATATTTAACTTACCTTGCGTCCCTCCCACTCACCAAACTCACTTTGTCCAACCTTGTGGAACTAAAGCGGATCCATTATTCAGACCATATGTCTTGCTAAAACAAGCTCTTTTTGATCTTTAACTGATAGGCCAAGCGTGGGCTTAGGGCCTCGGGCATGGACTGCAGGGCTCCTCGGTGCGGCACTCGCCCAATGGTGGAGGAAGTCTCTCTACCGTTCTCTCTCTCTTTCTCTCTCTCCCCCTGTGCTACTCTACCGCTGCTATTCATTTGTCCATCCCTCGCTACCTTTTCCTACGCTTAACTGCTCCCATTTTCTGACTCTCACAATCTGTTAACTTTAGGAAACTAGGGCGTACGTAATCCTCTGTATAGCAGACCGGCTGTGTTGAAGGAGGGGAATCAAGGTGCTCTTCCGCGGTACTGAAATGGCCCCGGTACCGCGGCTGCAGAACTAGGGGGACCAGAGGCAATTTTGGTTCCCCGGTAAATGGGCCCCAGAATTGTGCTCCGACTTGGATGCTGTTGATTGCTCTGCTCTGAGTACTGCCTACCCCTGCCATCTTGGAAATGGAGTCAAACTGTGGAGCGAAGACGTACGCGCAAGCCATCATTTGTACCTAGGCTGGTGGACTGCATTTGTTGGGACTAGTTGTGAAAAGCGGCCACAAAAAAAGGGGCGAAACATGTAAAGCCCGGAGTACACGTCGGCATACCTGATTTCCAGCATTTATATTTAGTATCTGCTCCACGTTCCTCCTTTGGCTGACCTTTTTTTTCTGTATCTGTCTCTCTTTCTCTATCGAATTCTTCCTTCCTTGCTTCCTTCACGCGCACGCCCCTTGCACCCCTCCGTCTCTGCCTCGCCGTCACACTCTTTTGAAGCCGGTCCAGTGAAGACTTCTGTGGAGCAACATCTGAGGGAGCAGCGGTGGCGCTGTGGCGGTTCGGGGCCCCAGCAGCAAGCAAGCAGTGCACCCCCATTCCCCCTTTCTCCTCGGATGCTGGCGCCCTCGCCTCGGCAGCACATTAAAATGAATAAGGCCTCGGCCTGAATCACAATCCAGGGGTGGGGGGGGGCAGGGAAAGATGGCTCTCCAGTCCCCCGCCCCCCCCTCCCCCCCGCTCCCCGGGTCGAAAATTCGCTATAGGCTACACAGAGCGCCTGTTGTGATTGTTCTCCGTGGCCAGGCAGACAACAGTGGACGCCGCTGGCAAACCAGAGGCAAGGGCCGCTGGTTCCTCTGGTGGCTTCTTGCCTTGGTGTTAGGTCCACGGAGCTGAATTGACAATCTATACTCCTCCTGCCTGTGTGTTTGTGTGTGCGGTCCCGGCGGCCCGGCACAGCCTTAACAACACTACACGGGGCGCCGTGTCACACTGCCCAGATGAAAGGCTGGCGTTGTGCGGCCGGGGCTCATTCGTCTTCAGCCGCGAGCCCCGCAGCTTTGACGCCCGCCTCGCCTCCTTTTATTTGGGAAGAGCGGCATGCTGACATTATCGGCCCGCTGCAGGCGCATTTGAAAATAATTGCCTGTATGATTGCTATTTTTTTCCCCTTTACCTCTTTGAGGAGGTGTAGCCTTTGTCTTGGAATCAATGGCTGCTCAATACTGGACAGGGGAAAGGCAGTTTCCTTTCATGTCGCAGTGAAAAGGATGTATTTTTAGAGCCATTCATTTAGGGGCTGTACGCCATGCAGTTTTAATCTGCCGGTCCCCTCCGCAGCGTGCAGAATGGAGGAGCATTCAGGGGTTCCTTTGGAGGTGCACCCTCACCGTCCGGAGAAAGGAGGCGTTGGCTCGTCTTTTCTGCGACTATCCCTCTTTTCTCTCCCTCTGCTCCTGCTTCTCTGTCTCTGTCTCTCTCTCTCTCTGTGTCTCTCTCTGTCTATTATTTATTCAGGCCCCTCCCCTGTGCTCCTGCTTCTCCTAAAGTGGAAAAGGGGGCCCTCGCTTCTCCTCCTTTTCTGGATGGTTGCCACCAAGAATCGCACAAGGCGAAGGTGCGGGAGTGTATACATCGTCTGTCTGCCTCTCAATTCAAGGGTAAAAAAATGTAAGATTATATAGAAAATGAGTTGTTTTTTTTATGCCACAGAGCAGTTAACACAACAACAGATGGCATTGTGTCATCAGAGCATTGACTCAAGCCACACATTTCCATGGAAGGAGTCACAGTGGAGGGGGACCAGGGTCCAAATGGCTGTTTACTCTGCTACAAGTCATCCCCAGGGTGCCATGAGGGAAAGTCTACCCTACTGTAGGACACTAAGTCTGTGATTATCGCGGAAGTGCGATGGCCAGAGAGGCTATTGTAAATCATGTTAATTGATCGCCGGCTTCGCCATGCATGGGGTTTAAATGAAGGTTGTTTAATCATTATAGGAACACCAAGTGTGCCGGGCTGGTTCCTATGTGTGCACCGTGCCAAATGGATGGATGTGTATGTGGGAACGCATTGCAAAGTGGAGTAACTGCTTCATTAAAAAGGCATTTAGAAGCGCTTGGCGGTGAATATGAGAGTCGGGTAAAAGCACATATTTATTCTAGAGGAACAAGAGAAATGAGCGTATCCGGCCGAGCATTTGAAGGAACCTATCTTCATATCTACTTCCCCTTGTGCAGTGGGCTCCACACACACGTTTGGGGCGCAAATCAGGACAGTTGATCAAACCCATCAGCTGTTTTGTATACATTTCTTTGCATTAAGTCTGTGCTTTCCTAGGCATCCAATGCTCTCTCTCTCTCTCTCTCTCTCTCTCTCTCTCTCCCCGTCTCTCTCGCTCTCTCTCTCTCTCTCTCTCTCTCTCTCTCTCTCTCTCTCTCTCTCTCTTTCTCACTCTCTCACTCTCTGTGTCCATTTGTCTGGCAGACTGAGGACCCAGACAGGTGGAGATCTCCCGAAGCCCGCCGCCGCTTCGCAGCTTTTTTAATAACGCCGAGAGACGGGCAGGTAGGAATTAAGCCAGACATGATGAGAGAAAGGGTCTAAAAGGTGGCGGGTGAGGGTGCGGGAGGGGGGGGGGGGGGGGGGGGGGGGGAAGGGGGGGAGATGGACTGGAGGGATTCTGACATACGGGGTGGAGTAGTGAAATGGGAAAGGCGTGCTCTACTCGTCTAAACGAGGGTGAAATGAGTGGGTGCAACGGGCAGGGCGAGATACGAGAGGGAGACAAGGTGGAGGTAGACTAATGGAGAGAGAGAGAGAGAGGAGGGGAGAGAGAGAGGGGGAGAGAGAGAGAGCGAGGAGGGGAGAGAGAGAGAGGGAGAGAGAGAGAGAGAGAACAGGTCTGAGGATGGAATGGAGAGGAGGGAGAAAAGAGGGGGCTGAATGAGAGTGACAGAGTTGAAAAGAAAGGGGTGGACAGCTCGCTGTATGGACATCACACGCAAAGCAGCAATGCAGGGCCCGAGCGGTGGGAGGAGGGGAGCCGTGGTGGTGGGAGGAGGAGGTGGGAGGAGGAGGGGGGAGGAGGAAGGGGGTGGGAGGCGGAGGGGTCTTCTAGACAAACACCACAGCTTGGCAAAGAACTGGGCGACTTCCTGGCTCGCCGGTCGTCCGTTTGCCGTGCTGTGCTGGTGTCCGTTTGCCGCGTTGCGTGCATGACACCAGGAAGAAGTGAAAATCCCCCCCCCCCCCCCCTTCCCCTTTGCACCAGCAGCTGTGCGTGTGTTTGGATGAAGAAGCGGCGCGCGAAGGGAAAGCGGCGGTCATGCTCTCCGGTGTGTTGTCTCACTGATATGAATAATTCTCCGGCTCCGCTCCGAGTCGCCGCCGCCTCTGTGGGCTCGACGGCAACAAGGACAAACACAATGAGGGCTGAATAAAAAACCAACACCAGCAGGCAGCAGCAGGCCTAGTTTGCTGTTCAAGCTCCTCCTCCTCCTTCTCCTCCTCCTCCTCCTCCTCCTCCTCCTCCTCTCTCTGCCTACCCCTCTCTCTTTCTCTCTCCCTCTCTCTCTCTCTCTACCCCTCTCTTTCTCGCTCTCCTCTCCTCTCTCTCTCTCTCTAGAAAGTGATTCAAAACAATGGCTTGCCTTCTCTCTCTAAAGCTCATCCCGTGTCACTAGGCTTAGGGGCTAATGTGGTAACCATGGTTACGGGCCCCACACACCTCCCTTATGCTCTTCTTCTTCTCGGCAAGAAGATTGGAGAGCGAGAGAGCGAGAGAGAGAGAGAGACAGAGACAGACAGAGAGAGAGGGAGAGCGAGCCTTGGTACCTGGTGAGCCTGTATCACTGTTGCATGGCAGATCACTCCGTCTTCATAAAGCTGTCCATTACCATGCACACACACACCGGCCGCTCTGTTCCCCATCACCCCGCTCCACTGGGGACAACCGGCGGCTCCACCCGGCGGCTCCAACCCAGCCCATACGCAGGTACTACACGGGAAAATGGACCGGCAGCAGCATAGTACATGGTTCGATCTGCACATTCAGTGTGTGTGTGTGTGTGTGTGTGCGTGTGAGTGCTTGGTCTGTTTTGAAGTCATCTCTGCACCGAGGGCTGGTGCAGAGTGAATGCAGGCCTGTTCAACATCAAGGCTTTTGTCTGCATTTCATTCTGTTCTCAAACCAGGAAGAAAGAAACTTTTCTTTGTTTTTTTTTCCTCGATCGACTGCCTGCAAAGTATGTGAGCTGTAAAGTTGGACTAGATCTGGTTATACGAGCTAAAGTTAGACTAGATCTTAGTATGCAAGCTTTAAAGTTAGACTAGATCTGGTTATACAAGCTAAAGTTAGACTAGATCTTGGTATGCAAGCTTTAAAGTTAGACTAGATCTGGTTATACAAGCTAAAGTTAGACTAGATCTTGGTATGTAAGCTATAAAGTTAGACTAGATCTTGGTATGCAAGCTTTAAAGTTAGACTAGATCTTGGTATGCAAGCTATTAAGTTAGACTAGATCTGGTTATACAAGCTAAAGTTAGACTAGATCTTTTTTATGCAAGCTATAAAGTTAGACTAGATCTTGGTTTGCAAGCTATAAAATTAGGCTAAGTCTTGGTATAGGAGTTAGGCTAGGTCTTGGTATGGGAGTTAGACTAGGTCTTGGTATGGGAGCCAAGTTAGACTAGATCTTGGTATGGGATTTAAACTAGATCTTGGTATGGGAGTTAGACTAGGTCTTGGTATAGGAGTTAGACTAAATCTTGGTATGGGAGTTAGCCTAGGTCTTGGTATGGGAGTTAGACTAGATCATGGTATGGGAGTTAGACTAGGTCTTGGTATGGGAGTTAGACTAGATCATGGTATGGGAGTTAGACTAGGTCTTGGTATAGGAGTTAGACTAAATCTTGGTATGGGAGTTAGACTAGGTCTTGGTATGGGAGTTAGACTAGATCTTGGTATGGGAGTTAGACTAGATCTTGGTATGGGAGTTAGACTAGGTATTGGTATGGGAGTTAGACTAGGTCTTGGTATGGGAGTTAGATTAGGTCTTGGTATGGGAGTTGGACTAGGTCTTGGTATGGGAGTTAGACGAGATCTTGGTATGGGAGTTAGACTAGGTCTTGGTATGGGAGTTAGACTAGGTCTTGGTATGGGAGTTAGACTAGGTCTTGGTATGGGAGTTAGACTAGGTCTTGGTATGGGAGTTAGACTAGGTCTTGGTATGGGAGTTAGACTAGATCTTGGTATGGGAGTTAGACTAGCTCTTGGTATAGGAGTTAGGCTAGATCTTGGTATGGAAGCCAAGTTGGACTAGATCTTGGTATGGGAGTTAGACTAGATCTTGGTATGGGAGTTAGACTAGGCCTTGGTATGGGAGTTAGACTAGATCTTGGTATGGGAGTTAGACTAGGTCTTGGTATGGGAGTTAGACTAGGTCTTGGTATGGGAGTTAGACTAGATCTTGGTATGGGAGTTAGACTAGGTCTTGGTATGGGAGTTAGACTTGGTCTTGGTATGGGAGCCGTTAGACTAGGTCTTGGTATGGGAGTTAGACTAGGTCTTGGTATGGGAGCCAAGTTAAACGAGATCTTGGTATGGGAGTTAGACTAAATCTTGGTATGGGAGTTAGACTAGGTCTTGGTATGGGAGTTAGACTAGATCTTGGTATGGGAGTTAGACTAGGTCTTGGTGTGGGAGTTAGACTAGGTCTTGGTATGTGAGCCAAGTTAGACTAGATCATGGTATGGGAGTTAGACTAGGTCTTGGTATGGGAGTTAGACTAGGTCTTGGTATGGGAGTGAGACTAGGTCTTGGTATAGGAGTTAGATTAGGTCTTGGTATGGGAGTTAGCCTAGGTCTTGGTATGGGAGTTAGACTGGGTCTTGGTATGGGAGCCAAGTTAGACTAGATCTTGGTATGGGAGTTGGACTAGGTCTTGGTATGGGAGTTAGACTAGGTCTTGGTATGGGAGTTAGACTAGGTCTTGGTATGGGAGTTAGACTAGGTCTTGGTATGGGATTTAGACTAGGTCTTGGTGTGGGAGTGAGACTAGGTCTTGGTATGGGAGTGAGACTAGGTCTTGGTATGGGAGTTAGACTAGGTCTTGGTATGGGACTAGGTCTTCCACCAAGGTTCTGTTTTGTGTTATTTGGGTTTTAATGGCGCTGTCGTTCAGAAGCTCCCTTGGCGCTAACCTACACAATCAGAGGGAGAGAGAGACAGAGAGAGGGAGAGAGGGAGAAGGAGAGAGAGAGAGAGAGAGAGGTGAAGAGAGGGAGGGAGAGAGAGGGAGGGAGGGGGAGGGGGAGAGAGACCTCAGGTCGCCCCCAGCGCCTCTCACCTGGGACCGTGTGTGTGTGTGTGTGTGTGTTGGTGCAGGTGATGGAGTTTAACAGGGTGTGTTCAGGGTTCAAAGAGCGCCCCTCAGAGCGCATCAACACCTCACTGCAACGAACAAGAGGGAGAGGCTTGCCCGCCGTCTGATTGGCTCCCGATCTCGCTGCCACGGCAACCCCTCATCCCTCCCCCCTCCTCCCCCCTTTTTTTCCCTCCCTTCATTCCCCTCCCCCCCCTCCCTGCCCCCCCCCACCACCACCCCCGTTTCATCGCTAGGCGTGCAGATGAGTCGCGCTCAGACAGGTGAGATGGCTCATAAATATTCATGAGGTGGGATTTCATTCCTGCTGCCTCTGGCCCCTCCCCCATCCCCATCCCCATCCCCGGCGCCGCACTCAGTTTGTCCTTCACGGTGAGAGGCGGCGTCCTCGCTGCTGTCCCTCAGGTTAATCTGCCTGTGCTCTCCAGCCAGGCGCCCGCATCTGTGTGTGTGTGTGTGTGTGTATGTTTGTTTGTGTGTGTGTGTGTGTGTGTGTGTGTGTGCGCACGTGCTTTGTGTTTGTGTGCGTTTGTGATTTTCAGTGGTAACTACTTTCTCTCCCGGTGAGCGATTGGAAGACAGACCTGTCACAAGGGGGCCGGCTGAGATAGAGAGCTTCTAACGCCTACCGTCATGCACACGCACACACACACGCACACACACACGCACACACACATGCACACACACGCATGCACACACACACACACACACACTCCCCCCTTCCCCCCTGTCTCCCAGGTCTAAGAGAAGTAACAGAAGGTGGGGGAGAGGAGGTCTAGCAAGGGTGAGAGCACCCGGCTCTGAGCTGTGAAATGGAGAAGCAGGACTCCACCCTCGCCGCCTCGCGAACCGCCGGATGGGGGGGGGGGGGGGGGGGGGGGGGGGCGGCGGTGGGCGGGGCGGGGGGGGGGGGGATTTTCTGTAGGTAAGAGTCAGCCGACATGCAGCCAATCAGGCCCGCGAATCATTAGTCAAACAAAGGGTGTGCTTCATTCCCTATGCGACATTGGGCACGGACTGAGTAATGAGGGATGCGTCGTTCGCCGCAAGCAAAAGGTTTTCCCGCGGATTGAAAGCACATTTCGGAGCCGCGGCATTATGCTTGTTATCTGGATTAAAGTCAAGATTAAATTTATGTAAATATGCACGGTTTTACTCTTTTTTTTTTTTTTCTTCTCCTTTCCTCCCATGCATCCAAAGGGAGGTGTCTTTTTTCTTTTGAAGTTGCAGTGGAAATCGTGTGTAGCCTTGGACTATGTAGGCTAACCCCCCTACTCCACACACACACACAATACACACACACACACACACACACACACACACACACACACACACACACACACACACACACACACACACA
>JAOPHQ010004120.1:5000-40522 GCA_030340625.1 Merluccius polli | reverse complement strand
GTTGGGATGGCTGTGGTTGTTGAGACGGCTGTGGTTGTTGTTGGGACGGCTGTGGTTGTTGTTGGAACGGCTATGGTTGTTGTTGGGATGGCTATGGTTGTTGTTGGGATGGCTGTGGTTGTTGGGATGGCTGTGGTGGTTGTTGGGACGGCTGTGGTTGTAGTTGGGCCAGCTGTGGTTGTTGGGACAGCTGTGGTTGTTGTTGGGATGGCTGTGGTTGTTGTTGGGATGGCTGTGGTTGTTGTCAGGACGGCTGTGGTTGTTGTTGGAACGGCTGTGGTTGTTGTTGGGATGGCTATGGTTGTTGTTGGGATGGCTGTGGTTGTTGAGACGGCTATGGTTGTTGTTGGGATGGCTGTGGTTGTTGTCGGGCCAGCTGTGGTTGTAGTTGGGCCAGCTGTGGTTGTTGTTGGGACGGCTGTTGTTGTGTGGCCAGCTGTGGTTGTTGTTGGGACAGCTTTGGTTGTTGTTGGAATGGCTGTGGTTGTTGTTGGGACGGCTGTGGTTGTTGTTGGAACGGCTGTGGTTGTTGTTGGAACGGCTATGGTTGTTGTTGGGGATGGCTATTTTTGTTGTTGGGATGGCTGTGGTTGTTGGGATGGCTGTGGTGGTTGTTGGGGACGGCTGTGGTTGTAGTTGGGCCAGCTGTGGTTGTTGGGACAGCTGTGGTTGTTGTTGGGATGGCTGTGGTTGTTGTTGGGATGGCTGTGGTTGTTGTCAGGACGGCTGTGGTTGTTGTTGGAACGGCTGTGGTTGTTGTTGGGATGGCTATGGTTGTTGTTGGGATGGCTGTGGTTGTTGAGACGGCTATGGTTGTTGTTGGGATGGCTGTGGTTGTTGTCGGGGCCAGCTGTGGTTGTAGTTGGGCCAGCTGTGGTTGTTGTTGGGACGGCTGTTGTTGTGTGGCCAGCTGTGGTTGTTGTTGGGGACAGCTTTGGTTGTTGTTGGAATGGCTGTGGTTGTTGTTGGGACGGCTGTGGTTGTTGTTGGAACGGCTGTGGTTGTTGTTGAGACAGCTGTGGTTGTTGTTGAGACCGCTATGGCTGTTGTTGGGATGGCTGTGGTTGTTGTTGGTACGTTTGTTGTTGTCGGGCCAGCTGTGGTTGTTGTTGGGATGGCTGTGGTTGTTGTTGGGCCAGTTGTGGTTGTAGTCGGGACGGCTGTGGTTGTTGTTGGGATGGCTGTGGGTTGTTGAGACGGCTGTGGTTGTAATTGGGAGGGCTATGGTTGTTGTTGGGATGGCTGTGGTTGTTGTTGGGATGGCTGTGGTTGTTGTCGGGACGGCTGTGGTTGTTGTTGGGATGGCTGTGGTTGTTGTTGGGATGGCTGTGGTTGTTGTCGGGACGGCTGTCGTTGTTGTTGGGATGGCTGTGGTTGTTGTCAGGGTAGCTGTGGTTGTTGTCATGCCTATTGTGTTTGTCAATGGAAATGTAGTTGTTGTAGACTGGGTTTGTCCAGATCCTATTTTTTGTTGTAAGAAACATTTGTTTAGCATTCAATCATAGACTTCAGAAACATATATATTGTTAATACAAAATGTTATTGAAGTTAAATATAAGAGCGTGTCAACTCACCAACATAAAGAAGGAGGATGATATAAATCTTCTGTATCATTGTGGATGTTATTTTCCTAGAAAAAAAAACATGAATATGTTTTATATTTTCTTGCTATTACCAAAACACTAACAAAATAAATCAGCTGAAGGTACAATAAAGTATATATATATATATATATATATATATATATATATATATATATACATTTGCCTTCTCTTCATAATATTCCTTACTGTGTTTATGTTGCTGAAGATGGTGTTCGTCCCCCTAGGAGTGAAGCTCTCTGACTGTGTCCTCTGTTGTGTCTCTGCTCCCTGGGACAGAGGGCTCCTCTTTATAAAGGAAGGTGAGTGACGTTAAGATAATACCAGGGTACGTTCACACAACGACACACGTAAAGCTCCTGGGTGTGGGCGTCATGTGTTTCGTCATGTGTTTCTCTTGGTATTCACCTTAACTTAATGAACATAAGGTGTGGTATCATTGAGTCACATACTGGGTACATTCTGCTCTTGTTGTGATATTATATTGCTTAAAATTGATTGTTCTTTACGTTATACAGAGACTGGCGTCTATTGACAGATCAGACTGGATAACACACCTATATGTTGTCATCTGTTAGGTTATGGGGAAGATGGCTGATCCTTTTCTATTTTTTTTATATTGCTGGGTTGTATTTATTATCTAATATAGGCTGCTATCTAATATATTATAGTAAGAGGCACACCAAAATTCACTCACCTAACGTGCTATTTTATGCAAGTTCTTCATCAGAAATAATACAAATGTTAGTTAGTAAGGTTATCAGAGTGAAATAATACAAGGTGTTTGAGTTGGTAGGGTTATCAGAATGAAATAATACAAGGTGTTAGAGTTAGTAACGTTATCAGGGTTAAATAATACAAGGTGTTAGAGTTAGTAGGGTTATGGTGAAATAATACAAGGTGTTAGAGTTAGTAAGGTTATCAGGGTTAAATAATACAAGGTGTTAGAGTTAGTAAGGTTATCAGGGTTAAATAATACAAGGTGTTAGAGTTAGTAGGGTTATCAGGGTGAAATAATACAAGGTGTTAGAGTTAGTAGGGTTATCAGGGTTAAATAATACAAGGTGTTAGAGTTAGTAAGGTTATCAGGGTTAAATAATACAAGGTGTTAGAGTTAGTAAGGTTATCAGGGTTAAATAATACAAGGTGTTAGAGTTAGTAAGGTTATCAGGGTTAAATAATACAAGGTGTTAGAGTTAGTAAGGTTATCAGGGTTAAATAATACAAGGTGTTAGAGTTAGTAAGGTTATCAGGGTTAAATAATACAAGGTGTTAGAGTTAGTAAGGTTATCAGGGTTAAATAATACAAGGTGTTAGAGTTAGTAAGGTTATCAGGGTTAAATAATACAAGGTGTTAGAGTTAGTAAGGTTATCAGGGTTAAATAATACAAGGTGTTAGAGTTAGTAAGGTTATCAGGGTTAAATAATACAAGGTGTTAGAGTTAGTAGGGTTATCAGAATGAAATAATACAAGGTGTTAGAGTTAGTAGGGTTATCAGAAAGAAATAATACAAGGTGTTAGAGTTAGTAAGGTTATCAGAATGAAATAATACAAGGTGTTAGAGTTAGTAGGGTTATCAGAATGAAATAATACAAGGTGTTAGAGTTAGTAGGGTTATCAGGGTTAAATAATACAAGGTGTTAGAGTTAGTAAGGTTATCAGGGTTAAATAATACAAGGTGTTAGAGTTAGTAAGGTTATCAGGGTTAAATAATACAAGGTGTTAGAGATAGTAGGGTTATCAGGGTGAAATAATACAAGGTGTTAGAGTTAGTAGGGTTATCACGATACAAACAGAGTTAACTATATGGGGTAATATGGGATACCTTGAATAGGTTTTAAGAAACTTGTATTCTGTCTATCAAGGCCTGAATATGGGAAATGTATTTGATACGGTAGAAGATTGACATTCTTGCCTTGTTAGTCATGGAGTTGCTTTGGTGACAAACATTTCATCCTTTCATCCCTACTCTGTGGTGACCATGGAAACTATAGCATCTTTTTTACCTGTATAATTTTGTATTTCACATTTTGTACTTAAAAGAATAGGCTAGGAGCCTACTATATGTATTGCAGCCTTTGATGGGCAATTGCAAAATTCACTAAATCAAGTGATTTAGGGATTTAGATCATTAGGCTATGAATGATCAGCTTAATCATCGTACACAAATAAAATGTTGTTTTTTAATAGTTTATAGGCTATAGTTTTCATGCGTGAAACATTAAAAAACCTTGTTGATAACAATTACAGCGTGATTTTTATCTTTGTGGTTTGGTTTAGAGGTTTTACAGGTTTATAATGTGGATTGCTTTTCTATTCGGCCTACACAGTGGGCCAGTAGACCGTGCCTGTACACTTTTAGAAATCTGAATGCAGAGGACATTAAGATTATTGACCATGTGCTATTAACGTTACTGTCATTGACAAAATGGGAATCGTGAGCAAATAAAATGTCACAATTGATTGTCAGCCTATTTAATTCGTAGCAATAAAAGGATAAGCCTACTCCTAGTCTATATTGTAAGTACCAGAAGACATTGTAATAATAATAGTAATAATATTACTAATAATAATAGAATGTGCTCTATATTTAAAAGAGAGAGAGAGAGAGAGAGAGAGAGAGAGAGAGAGAGAGAGAGAGAGAGAGAGAGAGAGAGAGAGATTGTTGCCTCCTGGCTCTCTTAATGTTAACCATACAACTCGTAGCATAACCTTCAGCACACACTAAACCTTTTCTATCATGGAACAGCAGATAACCAATGAGGAAACAAGAGGTTTTGGTGCTGGGTAACATTCGAAAGTTCATCTTCATGAAGTCCATTCTTCAGACAATTTTAAATTCATCGCTGGTACCCGGTAGGACCATCCATTGCACACAGTGTTATGGTTCGGCTTGAATTATCATCATTATGACCTACCTATAGTGACAGACATGATCTGGAGGTTGTGATTGACAATCAGCTAACGTTTGCTGACTGTGTTGCGCATGTCTGCCTAACATGACTACCTGACCATAGCCGTTCTCTAAGGTCTGTTCATCAACATGACTACCTGACCCTAGCCATCCTCTAAGGTCTGCTCATCAACATGACTACCTGACCCTAGCCATCCTCTAAGGTCTGCTCATCAACATGACTTCTATGGATCTGACAGAATCAACCATTTGGTTTATGATTTGATGATGAAGACTGACTACATACTTCAGATTTACTTTACTTCATTTACTTTATTTGCAATTCACATAGACTTTTTTAAATACACCAGCTTTCAAAATAAATACTGTGGTTACATACTGTGGTTACAATAAATAGCTATTGGTCAAAGACGCTGAAAAGTAAATTAGCAAATCTAGTAATTTATACAATAATCTTATATTACAAACATAACAATACACCACGTATCACAAAGTAACACTAAATTAAAAGCTTGGTTGTGATCCCAATGAGTGTTAGGACAAGAAAACTGTATTGATTCTGAACTGAAGAGGAGACGGGCATCAAAACTACTGGCATCAGGACTACGGGTATGAACAGTTGGACTCCTCCTACATTCGTGATAGTGGTTGTAGTTGGGCCATCTGTGGTTGTAGTTGGGCCAGCTGTGGTTGTTGGGATGGCTGTGGTTGTTGGGCCATCTGTGGTCGTTGTTGGGCCATCTGTGGTTGTAGTTGGGATGGCTGTGGTTGTTGTTGGGCCAGCTGGGGTTGTAGTCGGGACAGCTGTGGTTGTAGTTGGGCCAGCTGTGGTTGTTTTTGGGACGGCTGTGGTTGTTGTCCGCCCAGCTATGGTTGTAGTTGGGCCAGCTGTGGTTGTTGTTGGGACGGCTGTGGTTGTCGTTGGGCCAGCTGTGGTTGTTGTTGGGATGGCTGTTGTTGTGTGGCCAGCTGTGGTTGTTTTTGGGACGGCTGTGGTTGTCGGGCCGGCTATGGTTGTTGTTGGGCTAGCTGTGGTTGTTGTTGGGACGACTGTGGTTGTTGGGACGGCTGTGCTTGTTGGGCCAGCTGTGGTTGTTGTTGGGATGGCTGTGGTTGTTGGGCTAGCTGTGCTTGTAGTTGGGCCAGCTGTGGTTGTAGTTGGGCCAGCTGTGGTTGGGCCAGTTGTGGTTGTTGTTGGGATGGCTGTGGTTGTTGGGATGGCTGTGCTTGTTGGGCCAGCTGTGGTTGTTGTTGGGACGGCTGTGCTTGTTGGGCTAGCTGTGGTTGTAGTTGGGCCAGCTGTGGTTGTTGTTGGGATGGCTGTGGTTGTTGGGACGGCTGTGCTTGTTGGGCCAGCTGTGGTTGTTGTTGGGATGGCTGTGGTTGTTGTCGGGCCAGCTGTGGTTGTAGTTGGGCCAGCTGTGGTTGTTGGGACGGCTGTGGTTGTTGGGCCAGCTGTGGTCGTTGTTGCGATGGCTCTGGTTGTTGGGCTAGCTGTGGTTGTAGTTGGGCCAGCTGTGCTTGTTGTTGGGATGGCTGTGGTTGTTGTTGGGACGGCTGTGGTTGTTGGGACAGCTGTGCTTGTTGGGCCAGCTGTGGTTGTTATTGGGATGGCTGTGGTTGTTGGGCTTGATGTGGTTGTAGTTGGGCCAGCTGTGGTTGTTGTTGGGATGGCTGTGGTTGTTGTTGGGCCAGCTGGGGTTGTAGTCGGGACAGCTGTGGTTGTTGTCGAGCTAGCTGTGGTTGTAGTTGGGCCAGCTGTGGTTGTTGTTGGGATGGCTGTGGTTGTAGTTGGGCCAGCTGTGGTGGTTGTTGGGATGGCTGTGGTTGTTGTTGGGATGGCTGTGGTTGTTGGGCTAGCTGTGGTTGTAGTTGGGCCAGCTGTGGTTGATGACATGACGGCTGTGGTTGTAGTTGGGCCAGCTGTGGTTGTTGTTGGGACGGCTGTGGTTGTTGGTACGGCTGTGGTTGTAGTTGGGCCAGCTGTGGTTGTAGTTGGGCCAGCTGTGGTTGTTGTTGGGATGGCTGTGGTTGTTGGGCTAGCTGTGCTTGTAGTTGGGCCAGCTGTGGTTGTAGTTGGGCTAGCTGTGGTTGTTGGGACGGCTGTGGTTGGGCCAGCTGTGGTCGTTGTTGGGATGACTGTGGTTGTTGGGCTAGCTATGGTTGTAGTTGGGCCAGCTGTGGTTGTTGTTGGGATGGCTGTGGTTGTTGTTGGGATGGCTGTGGTTGTTAGGACAGCTGTGCTTGTTGGGCCAGCTGTGGTTGTTATTGGGACGGCTGTGGTTGTTGGGCTTGATGTGGTTGTAGTTGGGCCAGCTGTGGTTGTTGTTGGGATGGCTGTGGTTGTTGTTGGGCCAGCTGGGGTTGTAGTCGGGACTGCTGTGGTTGTTGTCGAGCTAGCTGTGGTTGTAGTTGGGCCAGCTGTGGTTGTTGTTGGGACGGCTGTGGTTGTTGTTGGGATGGCTGTGGTTGTTGGGATGGCTGTGGTTGTTGTTGGGATGGCTGTGGTTGTTGGGCTAGCTGTGGTTGTAGTTGGGCCAGCTGGGGTTGTAGTCGGGACAGCTGTGTTTGTTGTCGGGCTAGCTGTGGTTGTTGTTGGGACGGCTGTGGTTGTTGGTACGGCTGTGGTTGTAGTTGGGCCAGCTGTGGTTGTAGTTGGGCCAGCTGTGGTTGTTGTTGGGATGGCGGTGGTTGTTGTTGGGATGGCTGTGGTTGTTGGGCCAGCTATGGTTGTAGTTGGGCCAGCTGTGGTTGTTGTTGGGACGACTGTGGTTGTTGTTGGGACGGCTGTGGTTGTTGGGACGGCTGTGCTTGTTGGGCCAGCTGTGGTTGTTGTTGGGATGGCTGTGGTTGTTGGGCTAGCTGTGCTTGTAGTTGGGCCAGCTGTGGTTGTAGTTGGGCCAGCTGTGGTTGGGCTAGCTGTGGTTGTAGTTGGGCCAGTTGTGGTTGTTGTTGGGATGGCTGTGGTTGTTGGGATGGCTGTGCTTGTTGGGCCAGCTGTGGTTGTTGTTGGGACAGCTGTGCTTGTTGGGCTAGCTGTGGTTGTAGTTGGGCCAGCTGTGGTTGTTGTTGGGATGGCTGTGGCTGTTGTTGGGACGGCTGTGGTTGTTGTTGGGCCAGCTGTGGTTGTAGTCGGGACGGCTGTGGTTGTTGTCGGGCCAGCTGTGGTTGTAGTTGGGCCATCTGTGGTTGTAGTTGGGCCAGCTGTGGTTGTTGGGACGGCTGTGGTTGTTGGGCCAGCTGTGGTCGTTGTTGGGATGGCTGTGGTTGTTGGGCTAGCTGTGGTTGTAGTTGGGCCAGCTGTGGTTGTTGTTGGGATGGCTGTGGTTGTTGTTGGGACGGCTGTGGTTGTTGGGACAGCTGTGCTTGTTGGGCCAGCTGTGGTTGTTATTGGGATGGCTGTGGTTGTTGGGCTTGATGTGGTTGTAGTTGGGCCAGCTGGGGTTGTAGTCGGGACAGCTGTGGTTGTTGTCGAGCTTGCTGTGGTTGTAGTTGGGCCAGCTGTGGTTGTTGTTGGGATGGCTGTGGTTGTAGTTGGGCCAGCTGTGGTTGTTGTTGGGATGGCTGTGGTTGTTGTTGGGATGGCTGTGGTTGTTGGGCTAGCTGTGGTTGTAGTTGGGCCAGCTGTGGTTGTTGACGGGATGGCTGTGGTTGTTGGGCCAGCTGGGGTTGTAGTCGGGACAGCTGTGGTTGTTGTCGGGCTAGCTGTGGTTGTAGTTGGGCCAGCTGTGGTTGTTGTTGGGACGGCTGTGGTTGTTGGGACGGCTATGGTTGTTGTTGGGTTGGCTGTGGTTGTTGTTGAGACGGCTATGGTTGTTGTTGGGATGTCTGTTGTTGTTGGGCCAGCGGTGGTTGTTGTCGGGCCAGCTGTGATTGTTGTTGGGACGGCTGTGGTTGTTGTTGGGCCAGCTGTGGTTGTAGTCGGGACGGCTGTGGTTGTTGTCGGGCCAGCTGTGGTTGTTGTTGGGATGGCTGTGGTTGTTGTTGGAACGGCTGTTGTTGTTGGGACGGCTATGGTTGTTGTTTGGATGGCTTTGGTGGTTGTTGGGCCAGCTGTGGTTATTGGGACAGCTGTGGTTGTAGTTGGGAGGGCTATGGTTGTTGTTGGGATGGCTGTGGTTGTTGGGCCAGCTGTGGTTGTAGTCGGGATGGCTGTGGTTGTTGTTGGGTCAGCTGTGGTTGTTGTTGGGCCAGCTGTGGTTGTTGTTGGGACGGCTGTTGTGTGGCCAGCTGTGGTTGTTGTTGGGACGGCTGTGGTTGTTGTTGGGATGGCTGTGGTTGTTGTTGGGACGGCTGTGGTTGTTGTTGGGACGGCTGTGGTTGTTGTTGGAACGGCTATGGTTGCTGTTGGGATGGCTATGGTTGTTGTTGGGATGGCTGTGGTTGTTGTTGGGATGGCTGTGGTTGTAGTTGGGCCAGCTGTGGTTGTTGACGGGATGGCTGTGGTTGTTGACGGGATGGCTGTGGTTGTTGTTGGGCCAGCTGGGGTTGTAGTCGGGCCATCTGTGGTTGTAGTTGGGCCAGCTGTGGTTGTTGGGACGGCTGTGGTTGTTGGGCCAGCTGTGGTCGTTGTTGGGATGGCTGTGGTTGTTGCGCTAGCTGTGGTTGTAGTTGGGCCAGCTGTGCTTGTTGTTGGGATGGCTGTGGTTGTTGTTGGGATGGCTGTGGTTGTTGTTGGAACGGCTGTTGTTGTTGTTGGGACGGCTATGGTTGTTGTTTGGATGGCTGTGGTGGTTGTTGGGCCAGCTGTGGTTATTGGGACAGCTGTGGTTGTTGTTGGGATGGCTGTGGCTGTTGTTGGGACGGCTGTGGTTGTTGTTTGGCCAGCTGTGGTTGTAGTCGGGACGGCTGTGGTTGTTGTCGGGCCAGCTGTGGTTGTAGTTGGGCCATCTGTGGTTGTAGTTGGGCCAGCTGTGGTTGTTGGGACGGCTGTGGTTGTTGGGCCAGCTGTGGTCGTTGTTGGGATGGCTGTGGTTGTTGCGCTAGCTGTGGTTGTAGTTGGGCCAGCTGTGGTTGTTGTTGGGATGGCTGTGGTTGTTGTTGGGACGGCTGTGGTTGTTGTTGGGACGGCTGTGGTTGTTGTTGGAACGGCTATGGTTGCTGTTGGGATGGCTATGGTTGTTGTTGGGATGGCTGTGGTTGTTGTTGGGATGGCTGTGGTGGTTGTTGGGACGGCTGTGGTTGTAGTTGGGCCAGCTGTGGTTGTTGGGACAGCTGTGGTTGTAGTTGGGAGGGCTATGGTTGTTTTTGGGATGGCTGTGGTTGTTCTTGGGATGGCTGTGGTTGTTGTCAGGACGGCTGTGGTTGTTTTTGGAATGGCTGTGGTTGTTGTTGGGATGGCTATGGTTGTTGTTGGGATGGCTGTGGTTGTTGAGACGGCTATGGTTGTTGTTGGGATGGCTGTGGTTGTTGTCGGGCCAGCTGTGGTTGTAGTTGGGCCAGCTGTGGTTGTTGTTGGGACGGCTGTTGTTGTGTGGCCCACTGTGGTTGTTGTTGGGACAGCTTTGGTTGTTGTTGGAATGGCTGTGGTTGTTGTTGGGACGGCTGTGGTTGTTGTTGGGACAGCTGTGGTGGTTGTTGGGACAGCTGTGGTTGTAGTTCGGAGGGCTATGGTTGTTGTTGGGATGGCTGTGGTTGTTGTTGGGCCAACTGTGGTTGTTGTTGGGACGGCTGTGGTTGTTTTTGGAACGGCTGTGGTTGTTGGGACGGCTATGGTAGTTGTTGGGTTGGCTGTGGTTGTTGTTGAGACGACTATGGTTGTTGTTGGTACGTTTGTTGTTGTCGGGCCAGCTGTGGTTGTTCTTGGGATGGCTGTGGTTGTTGTTGGGCCAGCTGTGGTTGTAGTCGGGACGGCTGTGGTTGTTGTTGGGATGGCTGTGGTTGTTGAGACGGCTGTGGTTGTAATTGGGAGGGCTATGGTTGTTGTTGGGATGGCTGTGGTTGTTGTTGGGATGGCTGTGGTTGTTGTCGGGACGGCTGTGGTTGTTGTTGGAATGGCTGTGGTTGTTATTGAGACGGCTATGGTTGTTGTTGGGATGGCTGTGGTTGTTGTCGGGGTAGCTGTGGTTGTTGTCATGCCTATTGTGTTTGTCAATGGAAATGTAGTTGTTGTAGACTGGGTTTGTCCAGATCCTATTTTTTGTTGTAAGAAACATTTGTTTAGCATTCAATCATAGACTTCATAAACATATGTATTGTTAATACGAAATGTTATTGAAGTTAAATATAAGAGCGTGTCAACTCACCAACATAAAGAAGGAGGATGACATAAATCTTCCGTATCATTGTGGATGTTATTTTCCTAGAAAAAAAAACATGAATATGTTTTATATTTTCTTGCTATTACCAAAACACTAACAAAATAAATCAGCTGAAGTTACAATAAAGTATATATATATATATATTTGCCTTCTCTTCATAATATTCCTTACTGTGTTTATGTTGCTGAAGATGGTGTTCGTCCCCTAGGAGTGAAGCTCTCTGACTGTGTCCTCTGTTGTGTCTCTGCTCCCTGGGACAGAGGGCTCCTCTTTATAAAGGAAGGTGAGTGACGTTAAGATAATACCAGGGTACGTTCACACAACGACACACGTAAAGCTCCTGGGTGTTGGCATCATGAGTTTCTCTTGGTATTCACCTTAACTTAATGAACATAAGGTGTGGTATCATTGAGTCACATATGGGCACATTCTGCTCTTGTTGTGATATTATATTGCTTAAAATAGATTGTTCTTTACGTTATACAGAGACTGGCGTCTATTGACAGATCAGACTGGATAACACACCTATATGTTGTCATCTGTTAGGTTATGGGGAAGATGGCTGATCATTTTCTATTTTTTTTATTTAGCTGGGTTGTATTTATTATCTAATATAGGCTACTATCTAATATATTATAGTAAGAGGCACACCAAAATTCACTCACTTAACGTGCTATTTTATGTAAGATCTCCATCAGAAATAATACAAATGTTAGTTTGTAAGGTTATCAGAGTGAAATAATACAAGGTGTTAGAGTTAGTAACGTTATCAGGGTTAAATAATACAAGGTGTTAGAGTTAGTAAGGTTATCAGGCTTAAATAATACAAGGTGTTAGAGTTAGTAGGGTTATGGTGAAATAATACAAGGTGTTAGAGTTAGTAGGGTTATCAGAATGAAATAATACAAGGTGTTAGAGTTAGTAGGGTTATCAGAATGAAATAATACAAGGTGTTAGAGTTCGTCGGGTTATCAGGGTTAAATAATACAAGGTGTTAGAGTTCGTCGGGTTATCAGGGTTAAATAATACAAGGTGTTAGAGTTAGTAGGTTTATCAGAATGAAATAATACAAGGTGTTAGAGTTAGTAAGGTTATCAGGGTTAAATAATACAAGGTGTTAGAGTTAGTAGGGTTATCAGAATGAAATAATACAAGGTGTTAGAGTTAGTAAGGTTATCAGGGTTAAATAATACAAGGTGTTAGAGTTAGTAGGTTTATCAGAATGAAATAATACAAGGTGTTAGAGTTAGTAAGGTTATGGTGAAATAATACAAGGTGTTAGAGTTAGTAGGGTTATCAGGGTTAAATAATACAAGGTGTTAGTTAGTAAGATTATCAGGGTTAAATAATACAAGGTGTTAGAGTTAGTAGGGTTATCAGGGTTAAATAATACAAGGTGTTAGTTAGTAAGATTATCAGGGTTAAATAATACAAGGTGTTAGAGTTAGTAAGGTTATCAGGGTTAAATAATACAAGGTGTTAGAGTTAGTAGGTTTATCAGAATGAAATAATACAAGGTGTTAGAGTTAGTAAGGTTATCAGGGTTAAATAATACAAGGTGTTAGAGTTAGTAGGTTTATCAGGGTGAAATAATACAAGGTGTTAGAGTTAGTAGGGTTATCAGAATGAAATAATACAAGGTGTTAGAGTTAGTAGGGTTATCAGGGTTAAATAATACAAGGTGTTAGAGTTAGTAAGGTTATCAGGGTGAAATAATACAAGGTGTTAGAGTTAGTAAGGTTATCAGGGTTAAATAATACAAGGTGTTAGAGTTAGTAGGGTTATCAGGGTGAAATAATACAAGGTGTTAGAGTTAGTAACGTTATCAGGGTGAAATAATACAAGGTGTTAGAGTTAGTAGGGTTATCAGGATACAAACAGAGTCAACTATATGTTATATAGTGTCGGAAAAGGATTATTGAGTCTGTTTTTATGCCTGTTTTAGACTACGGCGACATCATTTATAGGAATGCCTCTATGTCTTCTCTCAAAATCCTAGACGTTATATACCACTCAGCAATCAGGTTTGCCACAAGTGCTTCTTACAACACCCACCACTGCACTTTGTATGCCACAATTGGCTGGTCTTCGCTTACTGAGAGACGCTTTAAACACTGGATCCAGTTTATTTATAAAGCCATCATAGGTAAACTCCCGTCCTACATCTCCTTATTATTAAATTGCCAGTCAAGTGCTTATCAGACCCGCTCCAGCAGTTATTTCTTACTGACAGTTCCCAATGCTCGCACCGAGCTGGGTAAGTCAGCTTTCTGCTTTGATGCCCCCATGTCCTGGAACTTAATCCAACGCACCCTTAAACTTGAGTCATTAATAACTTTTGAGCAATTTAAGGTTTTGATCTCAAATCTCCCCACTCCAGTTTGTAACTGTTTTCTCTAAATTCTACTTTTAATTCTGGTTTTACCTCTTATTTTTTATTTATTTATTTTATTGTCTTCCTTATAAAGTGTGTATAGGTACGTGTGTTTGTACCCACATTTGCTTATGAATATGCTTGTGCTATAGCACAAGTATGTGTGGGTATGTATGCAGGTTTATGTGTGTGTCTGTGTTGACATGATATGTGTGATGTAAGAATGTGTATCTATGCATATTGTAGTTCAGCCTGGTTATTGTTGTTATTGGTCAGACTACCCACAGCCTCGACTGGCTCATGCATAACCCTTGTTGTATCTCGGCTGCATTGAAAAAGAGGGCTGCCCTCAATGTAATCGCGAGAATTTTTAAATAAAGGTTTCAATTCAATTCAATATGGGGTAATATGGGATACCTTGAATAGGTTTTAAGAAACTTGTATTCTGTCTATCAAGGCCTGAATATGGGAAATGTATTTGATACGGTAGAAGAGTGACATTCTTGCCTTGTTAGTCATGGAGTTGCTTTGGTGACAAACATTTCATCCTTTCATCCCTACTCTGTGGTGACCATGGAAACTATAGCATCTTTTTTACCTGTATAATTTTGTATTTCACATTTTGTACTTAAAAGAATAGGCTAGGAGCCTACTATATGTATTGCAGCCTTTGATGGGCAATTGCAAAATTCACTAAATCAAGTGATTTAGGGATTTAGATCATTAGGCTATGAATGATCAGCTTAATCATCGTAGACCAATAAAATGTTGTTTTTTAATAGTTTATAGGCTATAGTTTTCATGCGTGAAACATTAAAAAACCTTGTTGATAACAATTACAGCGTGATTTTTATCTTTGTGGTTTGGTTTAGAGGTTTTACAGGTTTATAATGTGGATTGCTTTTCTATTCGGCCTACACAGTGGGCCAGTAGACCGTGCCTGTACACTTTTAGAAATCTGAATGCAGAGGACATTAAGATTATTGACCATGTGCTATTAACGTTAGTCATTGACAAAATGGGAATTGTGAGCAAATAAAATGTCACAATTGATTGTCAGCCTATTTAATTCGTAGCAATAAAATGATAAGCCTACTCCTAGTCTATATTGTAAGTACCAGAAGACATTGTAATAATAACAGTAATAATATTACTAAATATAGCTGCATGCAGCGATGGGGGGGCCTAGCAGAATAGCAGCCAAGCAGGCAAGCTAATGCCAGCTCAGGAAGGTGTCATGAGTCCATATACCAAGTTTTGTGTCGATACATCAATGCATCGCAGAGATGTTTGGCAACTTCGCCGCTGAGTTTGATTGGCTGTTACGGCAAAACAGTTTGAAGTTCAGACATGAAATTTGAACCATCAACCAGGCATGGTTTGAAAACCATATCCACCAAGTTTCGTGTAAATCAGTCAAAGTATGTGCCCTCTGTACTTATACGCATATTTTTAACAAAAATCAAAATGGCCACCAGATTTTTATGCAAACGCACACAGGCCTTTAGCAAATGTACTGGGATGTCTGAGAGTATCAGTCAACACTGGAAATAAGGACAAAGTCCAAAGCAATATGAAGATATGAGCAAAAATGCATTTTTGCTAATTATAGCGCCCCCCAAAGGTCAAAGGTCACCAAAATTATTGGGCCTCTCAAAGAAGGGGTCATGAGTCTGTGTTAGAAGTTTGAAGTCAAAACATCAAACATTTGCCAAGATATGGCCTCACTTCCTGTTTGGCGGTGTCGCCGCTGAGTTTGATTGGCTGCTGCGGGCAAACAGAAGAGAAATAGAAAAATCCATCCAATAACTTTTGTGCGGATTGGTCTGAAGATAGTCTGTGTTGATTTTCATGAGAATCATTGAAAAATTGCGACCGCTGAAACTTTTTTTTCACTTTCAATCAAAGATGGCGGAAAATCTATTATGACGCATTATGACGTCATATGGTGCGTTGAACTCGGCTTGGCCCAAGGATTCCAATGATACCTTGTTTGTGAATATTGGATGAATGGGTCAAAAGTTATAAACATGAATGCATGTCCAACTGTGACCTGTTGGTGGCGCTAGAGCTCGTGGGCTAGCGACCTCAAATTTGCTGTGAGGGCTTATGGGACTGTCCTGAATCAGTGTGCCAAATTTCAATTTCAATTTCCAACTTTTCACCATGGGGTTCTATGGGCTGCCATAGACTCCCATGGCAGGATAATAATAATAATAGGAAACAATACGAAAACAATGGGTGCTTCGCAGCTTCGCTGCTAGGCCCCCAATAATAATAGAATGTGCTCTATATTTAAAAGAGAGAGAGAGAGAGAGAGAGAGAGAGAGAGATTGTTGCCTCCTGCCAACCATACAACTCGTAGCATAACCTTCAGCACACACTATCATGGAACAGCAGATAACCAATGAGGAAACAAGAGGTTTTGGTGCTGGGTAACAATCGAAAGTTCATCTTCATGAAGTCCATTCTTCAGACAATTTTAAATTCATCGCTGGTACCCGGTAGGACCATCCATTGCACACAGTGTTATGGTTCGGCTTGAATTATCATCATTATGACCTACCTATAGTGACAGACATGATCTGGAGGTTGTGATTGACAATCAGCTAACGTTTGCTGACTGTGTTGCGCATGTCTGCCTAACATGACTACCTGACCCTAGCCGTCCTCTAAGGTCTGTTCATCAACATGACTACCTGACCCTAGCCATCCTCTAAGGTCTGCTCATCAACATGACTACCTGACCCTAGCCGTGCTCTAAGGTCTGCTCATCAACATGACTACCTGACCATAGCCGTCCTCTAAGGTCTGTTCATCAACATGACTACCTGACCCTAGCCATCCTCTAAGGTCTGCTCATCAACATGACTACCTGACCCTAGCCATCCTCTAAGGTCTGCTCATCAACATGACTACCTGACCCTAGCCGTGCTCTAAGGTCTGCTAATCAACATGACTTCTATGGATCTGACAGAATCAACCATTTGGTTTATGATTTGATGATGAAGACTGACTACAGACTTCAGATTTACTTTACTTCATTTACTTTATTTGCAATTCACATAGACTTTTTTAAATACACCAGCTTTCAAAATAAATACTGTGGTTACATACTGTGGTTACAATAAATAGTTATTGGTCAAAGACGCTGAAAAGTAAATTAGCAAATCTAATAATTTATACAATAATCTTATATTACAAACATAACAATACACCACGTATCACAAAGTAACACTAAATTAAAAGCTTGGTTGTGATCCCAATGAGTGTTAGGACAAGAAAACTGTATTGATTCTGAACTGAAGAGGAGACGGGCACCAAGACTACTGGCATCAGGACTACTGGTATGAACAGTTGGACTCCTCCTACATTCGTGATAGTTGTTGGGCCAGCTGTTGTCAGGCCAGCTGTGGTTGTAGTTTGGCCAGCAATGGTGGTAGTTGAGCCAGCTGTTGTGTGGCCAGCTGTGGTAGTTGTGGGGCCAGCTGTGGTTGTAGTTGGGACGGCTGTGGATCTAGTTGGGCCAACTGTGGTTATTGTTGGGACGGCTGTGGTTCTAGTTGGGCCAACTGTGGTTGTTGTTGGGATGGCTGTGGTTGTTGTTGGGCCAGCTGTTGTTGTAGTCCGGACAGCTGTGTTTGTAGTTAGGCCAGCTGTGGTTATTGTTGTGACGGCTGTTGTTGTTGCTGGGCCAGCTGTGGTTGTTGTCGGGCCAGCTGTTGTTGTAGTCCGGCCAGCTGTGTTTGTAGTTGGGCCAGCCCGGATTGTAGTTGGGCCAGCTGTGGTTATCAGAGCAGCTGTTGTTGCTCTTGTTGTTGCTCGGCCAGCTGTGGTTGTAGTTGGGACGGCTGTGGTTGTAGTCAGGCCAACGGTTGTTGTTGTCCGGCCAGCTGTGTTTGGGGTTGGGCCAGCTGTTGTTGTTGCTGGGCCAGCTGTGGTTGTTGTCCGGACAGCTGTGTTTGTAGTTGGGCCAGCCCGGATTGTAGTTGGGCCAGCTGTGGTTATCAGAGCAGCTGTTGTTGTTGCTGGGCCAGCTGTGGTTATTGTCGGGCCTGCTGTTGTAGTCCGGCCAGCTGTGTTTGTAGTTGGGCCAGCCCGGATTGTAGTTGGGCCAGCTGTGGTTATCAGAGCAGCTGTTGTTGTTGCTGGGCCAGCTGTAGTTGTTGTTGGGACGGCTGTGGTTGTAGTTGGGCCAGCTGTGATTGTTGTTGGGACAGCTGTGGTTGTTGTTGGGACAGCTGTGGTTGTTGTCAGGGCAGCTGTGTTTGCTGTCAGGCCAGCTGTTGCTATAGCCCGTCCGGCTGTGGTTGTTGTTGGGACGGCTGTGGTTGGTCCAGCTGTGGTTGTAGTTGGGATGGCTGTGGTTGTAGTCAGGCCAACGGTTGTTGTTGTCCGGCCAGCTGTGTTTGGGGTTGGGCCAGCTGTTGTGGTCGTTGGGCCAGCTGTGGTTGTATCGCCAGCTGTGGTTGTAGTTGGGCCAGCTGTGGTTGTTGTCGGGATGACTGTGTTTGTTGTTGGGCCAACTGTGGTTGTTGTTGGGACGGCTGTAGCTGTAGTCGGGTTAACTGTGGTTGTTGTTGGGATGACTGTGATTGTTGTTGGGCCAACTGTGGTTGTTGTTGGGACGGCTGTGGTTGTTGGCCCAGCTGTGGTTGTAGTCGGGCCAGCTGTGGTTGTTGTCGGGCCAGCTGTGCTTGTTGTTGGGATGTCTGTTGTTGTTGGGCCAGCGGTGGTTGTTGTCGGGCCAACTGTTGTCGGGCCAGCTGTGGTTGTTGTTGGGATGGCTGTGGTTGTTGTTGGGACGGCTGTGGTTGTTTTTGGGCCAGCTGTAGTTGCAGTTGGGATGGCTGTGGTTGTCGTCGGGCCAGCTGTGGTTGTTGTTGGGACGGCTGTGGTTGTTGTTGGAACGACTGTGGTTGTTGTTGGGACGGCTATGGTTGTTGGGATGGCTGTGGTTGTTGTTGGGCTGGTTGTGGTTGTAGTCGGGACGGCTGTGGTTGTTGTCGGGCCAGCTGTGGTTGTTGTTGGGACGGCTGTTGTTGTGTGGCCAGCTGTGGTTGTTGTTGGGACGGCTGTGGTTGTTGTTGGAACGGCTGTGGTTGTTGGGACGGCTATGGTTGTTGTTGGGTTGGCTGTGGCTGTTGTAGAGATGGCTATGGTTGTTGTTGGGACATCTGTTGTTGTTGGGCCAGCGGTGGTTGTTGTTGGGACGGCTGTGGTTGTTGTTGTTGGGCCAGCTGTGGTTGTAGTCGGGACGGCTGTGGTTGTTGTCGGGCCAGCTGTTGTTGTTGTTGGGCCAGCTGTGGTTGTTGTTGGGATGGCTGTGGTTGTTGAGACGGCTGTGGTTGTTGTTGAGACAGCTATGGTTGTTGTTGGGATGGATGTGGTGGTTGTTGGGACGGCTGTGGTTGCAGTTGGGAGGGCTATGGTTGTTGTTGGGATGGCTGTGGTTGTTGTTGGGCCAGCTGTGGTTGTTGTTGGGACGGCTGTTGTTGTGTGGCCAGCTGTGGTTGTTGTTGGGACGGCTGTGGTTGTTGTTGGAACGGCTGAGGTTGTTGGGACGTCTATGGTTGTTGTTGGGTTGGCTGTGGTTGTAGTCGGGACGGCTGTGGTTGTTGTCGGGCCAGCTGTGGTTGTTGTTGGGCCAGCTGTGGTTGTTGTTGGGACGGCTGTTGTTGTGTAGCCAGCTGTGGTTGTTGTTGGGACGGCTGTGGTTGTTGTTGGAACGGCTGTGGTTGTTGTTGGGACGGCTATGGTTGTTGTTGGGACGGCTATGGTTGTTGTCGGGCCAACTGTTGTCGGGCCAGCTGTGGTTGTTGTTGGGATGGCTGTGGTTGTTGGGACGGCTATGGTTGTTGTTGGGTTGGCTGTGGCTGTTGTTGAGACGGCTATGGTTGTTGGGACGTCTGTTGTTGTTGGGCCAGCGGTGGTTGTTGTTGGGACGGCTGTGGTTGTTGTTGGAACGGCTGTGGTTGTTGGGACGGCTATGGTTGTTGGGTTGGCTGTGGCTGTTGTTGAGACGGCTATGGTTGTTGTTGGGACGTCTGTTGTTGTTGGGCCAGCGGTGGTTGTTGTTGGGACGGCTGTGGTTGTTGGGCCGGCTGTGGTTGTAGTCGGGACGGCTGTGGTTGTTGTCGGGCCGGCTGTGGTTGTTGTTGGGCCAGCTGTGGTTGTTGTTGGGACGGCTGTTGTGTGGCCACCTGTGGTTGTTGGGACGGCTGTGGTTGTTGTTGGAACGGCTGTGGTTGTTGTTGGGACGGCTATGGTTGTTGTCGGGCCAACTGTTGTCGGGCCAGGTGTGGTTGTTGTTGGGATGGCTGTGGTTGTTGTTGGGATGGCTATTGTTGTGTGGCCAGCTGTGGTTGTTGTTGGGACGGTTGTGGTTGTTGTTGGAACGGCTGTGGTTGTTGGGACGGCTATGGTTGTTGTTGGGATGGCTGTGGTTGTTGTTAGGCCAGCTGTGGTTGTAGTCGGGACGGCTGTGGTTGTTGTCGGGCCAGCTGTGGTTGTTGTTGGGACGGCTGTTGTTGTGTGGCCAGCTGTGGTTGTTGTTGGGACGGCTGTGGTTGTTGTTGGAACGGCTGTGGTTGTTGTTGGGATGGCTGTGGTTGTTGAGACGGCTGTGGTTGTAGTTGGGAGGGCTATGGTTGTTGTTGGGATGGCTGTGGTTGTTGTTGGGCCAGCTGTGGTTGTTGTTGGGACGGCTGTGGTTGTTGTTGGGCCAGCTGTGGTTGTTGTTGAGACGGCTGTGGTTGTTGTTGGGACGGCTGTGGTTGTTGGGACGGCTATGGTTGTTGTTGGGTTGGCTGTGGTTGTTGTTGAGACGGCTATGGTTGTTGTTGGGACGGCTGTGGTTGTTGTTGGAATGGCTGTGGTTGTTGTTGGGACGGCTGTGGTTGTTGGGATGGCTGTGGTTGTTGAGACGGCTGTGGTTGTTGTTGGGACGGCTGTGGTTGTTGTTGGGACGGCTGTGGTTGTTGTTGGGATGGCTATGGTTGTTGTTGGGATGGCTGTGGTTGTTGGGATGGCTGTGGTGGTTGTTGGGACGGCTGTGGTTGTAGTTGGGCCAGCTGTGGTTGTTGGGACAGCTGTGGTTGTTGTTGGGATGGCTGTGGTTGTTGTTGGGATGGCTGTGGTTGTTGTCAGGACGGCTGTGGTTGTTGTTGGAACGGCTGTGGTTGTTGTTGGGATGGCTATGGTTGTTGTTGGGATGGCTGTGGTTGTTGAGACGGCTATGGTTGTTGTTGGGATGGCTGTGGTTGTTGTCGGGCCAGCTGTGGTTGTAGTTGGGCCAGCTGTGGTTGTTGTTGGGACGGCTGTTGTTGTGTGGCCAGCTGTGGTTGTTGTTGGGACAGCTTTGGTTGTTGTTGGAATGGCTGTGGTTGTTGTTGGGACGGCTGTGGTTGTTGTTGGAACGGCTGTGGTTGTTGTTGGAACGGCTATGGTTGTTGTTGGGATGGCTATTTTTGTTGTTGGGATGGCTGTGGTTGTTGGGATGGCTGTGGTGGTTGTTGGGACGGCTGTGGTTGTAGTTGGGCCAGCTGTGGTTGTTGGGACAGCTGTGGTTGTTGTTGGGATGGCTGTGGTTGTTGTTGGGATGGCTGTGGTTGTTGTCAGGACGGCTGTGGTTGTTGTTGGAACGGCTGTGGTTGTTGTTGGGATGGCTATGGTTGTTGTTGGGATGGCTGTGGTTGTTGAGACGGCTATGGTTGTTGTTGGGATGGCTGTGGTTGTTGTCGGGCCAGCTGTGGTTGTAGTTGGGCCAGCTGTGGTTGTTGTTGGGACGGCTGTTGTTGTGTGGCCAGCTGTGGTTGTTGTTGGGACAGCTTTGGTTGTTGTTGGAATGGCTGTGGTTGTTGTTGGGACGGCTGTGGTTGTTGTTGGAACGGCTGTGGTTGTTGTTGAGACAGCTGTGGTTGTTGTTGAGACCGCTATGGCTGTTGTTGGGATGGCTGTGGTTGTTGTTGGTACGTTTGTTGTTGTCGGGCCAGCTGTGGTTGTTGTTGGGATGGCTGTGGTTGTTGTTGGGCCAGTTGTGGTTGTAGTCGGGACGGCTGTGGTTGTTGTTGGGATGGCTGTGGTTGTTGAGACGGCTGTGGTTGTAATTGGGAGGGCTATGGTTGTTGTTGGGATGGCTGTGGTTGTTGTTGGGATGGCTGTGGTTGTTGTCGGGACGGCTGTGGTTGTTGTTGGGATGGCTGTGGTTGTTGTTGGGATGGCTGTGGTTGTTGTCGGGACGGCTGTCGTTGTTGTTGGGATGGCTGTGGTTGTTGTCAGGGTAGCTGTGGTTGTTGTCATGCCTATTGTGTTTGTCAATGGAAATGTAGTTGTTGTAGACTGGGTTTGTCCAGATCCTAATTTTTTGTTGTAAGAAACATTTGTTTAGCATTCAATCATAGACTTCAGAAACATATATATTGTTAATACAAAATGTTATTGAAGTTAAATATAAGAGCGTGTCAACTCACCAACATAAAGAAGGAGGATGATATAAATCTTCTGTATCATTGTGGATGTTATTTTCCTAGAAAAAAAAACATGAATATGTTTTATATTTTCTTGCTATTACCAAAACACTAACAAAATAAATCAGCTGAAGGTACAATAAAGTATATATATATATATATATATATATATATATATATATATATATATATATATATATATATATATATATATATACATTTGCCTTCTCTTCATAATATTCCTTACTGTGTTTATGTTGCTGAAGATGGTGTTCGTCCCCTAGGAGTGAAGCTCTCTGACTGTGTCCTCTGTTGTGTCTCTGCTCCCTGGGACAGAGGGCTCCTCTTTATAAAGGAAGGTGAGTGACGTTAAGATAATACCAGGGTACGTTCACACAACGACACACGTAAAGCTCCTGGGTGTGGGCGTCATGTGTTTCGTCATGTGTTTCTCTTGGTATTCACCTTAACTTAATGAACATAAGGTGTGGTATCATTGAGTCACATACTGGGTACATTCTGCTCTTGTTGTGATATTATATTGCTTAAAATTGATTGTTCTTTACGTTATACAGAGACTGGCGTCTATTGACAGATCAGACTGGATAACACACCTATATGTTGTCATCTGTTAGGTTATGGGGAAGATGGCTGATCCTTTTCTATTTTTTTTATATTGCTGGGTTGTATTTATTATCTAATATAGGCTGCTATCTAATATATTATAGTAAGAGGCACACCAAAATTCACTCACCTAACGTGCTATTTTATGCAAGTTCTTCATCAGAAATAATACAAATGTTAGTTAGTAAGGTTATCAGGGTTAAATAATACAAGGTGTTAGAGTTAGTAAGGTTATCAGGGTTAAATAATACAAGGTGTTAGAGTTAGTAGGGTTATCAGGGTGAAATAATACAAGGTGTTAGAGTTAGTAGGGTTATCAGGGTTAAATAATACAAGGTGTTAGAGTTAGTAAGGTTATCAGGGTTAAATAATACAAGGTGTTAGAGTTAGTAAGGTTATCAGGGTTAAATAATACAAGGTGTTAGAGTTAGTAAGGTTATCAGGGTTAAATAATACAAGGTGTTAGAGTTAGTAAGGTTATCAGGGTTAAATAATACAAGGTGTTAGAGTTAGTAAGGTTATCAGGGTTAAATAATACAAGGTGTTAGAGTTAGTAAGGTTATCAGGGTTAAATAATACAAGGTGTTAGAGTTAGTAAGGTTATCAGGGTTAAATAATACAAGGTGTTAGAGTTAGTAGGGTTATCAGAATGAAATAATACAAGGTGTTAGAGTTAGTAGGGTTATCAGAAAGAAATAATACAAGGTGTTAGAGTTAGTAAGGTTATCAGAATGAAATAATACAAGGTGTTAGAGTTAGTAGGGTTATCAGAATGAAATAATACAAGGTGTTAGAGTTAGTAGGGTTATCAGGGTTAAATAATACAAGGTGTTAGAGTTAGTAAGGTTATCAGGGTTAAATAATACAAGGTGTTAGAGTTAGTAAGGTTATCAGGGTTAAATAATACAAGGTGTTAGAGATAGTAGGGTTATCAGGGTGAAATAATACAAGGTGTTAGAGTTAGTAGGGTTATCACGATACAAACAGAGTTAACTATATGGGGTAATATGGGATACCTTGAATAGGTTTTAAGAAACTTGTATTCTGTCTATCAAGGCCTGAATATGGGAAATGTATTTGATACGGTAGAAGATTGACATTCTTGCCTTGTTAGTCATGGAGTTGCTTTGGTGACAAACATTTTATCCTTTCATCCCTACTCTGTGGTGACCATGGAAACTATAGCATCTTTTTTACCTGTATAATTTTGTATTTCACATTTTGTACTTAAAAGAATAGGCTAGGAGCCTACTATATGTATTGCAGCCTTTGATGGGCAATTGCAAAATTCACTAAATCAAGTGATTTAGGGATTTAGATCATTAGGCTATGAATGATCAGCTTAATCATCGTACACAAATAAAATGTTGTTTTTTAATAGTTTATAGGCTATAGTTTTCATGCGTGAAACATTAAAAAACCTTGTTGATAACAATTACAGCGTGATTTTTATCTTTGTGGTTTGGTTTAGAGGTTTTACAGGTTTATAATGTGGATTGCTTTTCTATTCGGCCTACACAGTGGGCCAGTAGACCGTGCCTGTACACTTTTAGAAATCTGAATGCAGAGGACATTAAGATTATTGACCATGTGCTATTAACGTTACTGTCATTGACAAAATGGGAATCGTGAGCAAATAAAATGTCACAATTGATTGTCAGCCTATTTAATTCGTAGCAATAAAAGGATAAGCCTACTCCTAGTCTATATTGTAAGTACCAGAAGACATTGTAATAATAATAGTAATAATATTACTAATAATAATAGAATGTGCTCTATATTTAAAAGAGAGAGAGAGAGAGAGAGAGAGAGAGATTGTTGCCTCCTGGCTCTCTTAATGTTAACCATACAACTCGTAGCATAACCTTCAGCACACACTAAACCTTTTCTATCATGGAACAGCAGATAACCAATGAGGAAACAAGAGGTTTTGGTGCTGGGTAACATTCGAAAGTTCATCTTCATGAAGTCCATTCTTCAGACAATTTTAAATTCATCGCTGGTACCCGGTAGGACCATCCATTGCACACAGTGTTATGGTTCGGCTTGAATTATCATCATTATGACCTACCTATAGTGACAGACATGATCTGGAGGTTGTGATTGACAATCAGCTAACGTTTGCTGACTGTGTTGCGCATGTCTGCCTAACATGACTACCTGACCATAGCCGTCCTCTAAGGTCTGTTCATCAACATGACTACCTGACCCTAGCCATCCTCTAAGGTCTGCTCATCAACATGACTACCTGACCCTAGCCATCCTCTAAGGTCTGCTCATCAACATGACTTCTATGGATCTGACAGAATCAACCATTTGGTTTATGATTTGATGATGAAGACTGACTACATACTTCAGATTTACTTTACTTCATTTACTTTATTTGCAATTCACATAGACTTTTTTAAATACACCAGCTTTCAAAATAAATACTGTGGTTACATACTGTGGTTACAATAAATAGTTATTGGTCAAAGACGCTGAAAAGTAAATTAGCAAATCTAATAATTTATGCAATAATCTTATATTACAAACATAACAATACACCACGTATCACAAAGTAACACTAAATTAAAAGCTTGGTTGTGATCCCAATGAGTGTTAGGACAAGAAAACTGTATTGATTCTGAACTGAAGAGGAGACGGGCACCAAGACTACTGGCATCAGGACTACTGGTATGAACAGTTGGACTCCTCCTACATTCGTGATAGTTGTTGGGCCAGCTGTTGTCAGGCCAGCTGTGGTTGTAGTTTGGCCAGCAGTGGTGGTAGTTGAGCCAGCTGTTGTGTGGCCAGCTGTGGTAGTTGTGGGGCCAGCTGTGGTTGTAGTTGGGCCAACTGTGGTTATTGTCGGGCCAGCTGTTGTTGTAGTCCGGCCAGCTGTGTTTGTAGTTGGGCCAGCCCGGATTGTAGTTGGGCCAGCTGTGGTTATCAGAGCAGCTGTTGTTGTTGCTCGGCCAGCTGTGGTTGTAGTTGGGACGGCTGTGGTTGTAGTCAGGCCAACGGTTGTTGTTGTCCGGCCAGCTGTGTTTGGGGTTGGGCCAGCTGTTGTGGTCGTTGGGCCAGCTGTGGTTGTATCGCCAGCTGTGGTTGTAGTTTGGCCAGCAGTGGTGGTAGTTGGGACGGCTGTGGTTATTGTTGGGACGGCTGTGGTTGTTGTCGGGCCAACTGTGTTTGTAGTTGGGCCTGCTGTGGTTATTGTTGTGACGGCTGTTGTTGTTGCTGGGCCAGCTGTGGTTATTGTCGGGCCAGCTGTTGTTGTAGTCCGGCCAGCTGTGTTTGTAGTTGGGCCAGCCGTGATTGTAGTTGGGCCAGCTGTGGTTATCAGAGCAGCTGTTGTTGTTGCTGGGATGGCTGTATTCGTAGTCGGGTCAGCTGTGGTTGTTGTTGAGATGACTGTGGTTGTTGTTGGGACGGCTGTGGTTGTTGGGACGGCTGTGGTTGTTGTTGGGATGTCTGTTGTTGTTGGGCCAGCTGTGGTTGTTGTTGGGCCAGCTGTGGTTGTTGGGCCAGCTGTGGCTGTTGTTGGGCCAGCTGTGGTTGTTGTTGGGCCAGCTGTGGTTGTTGTTGGGACGGCTATGGTTGTAGTTGGGATGGCTGTTGTGTGGCCAGCTGTGGTTGTTGGGCCAGCTGTGGCTGTTGTTGGGCCAGCTGTGGTTGTTGTTGGGCCAGCTGTGGTTGTTGTTGGGACGGCTATGGTTGTAGTTGGGATGGCTGTTGTGTGGCCAGCTGTGGTTGTTGGGACGGCTGTGGTTGTTGTTGGAACGGCTGTGGTTGTTGTTGGGATGGCTATGGTTGTTGTTGGGACGGCTGTGGTTGTTGTTGAGACGGCTATGGTTGTTGTTGGGACGGCTGTGGTTGTTGTTGGAACGGCTGTGGTTGTTGTTGGAACGGCTGTGGTTGTTGTTGGAACGGCTGTGGTTGTTGTTGGGATGGCTATGGTTGTAGTCGGGACAGCTGTGGTTGTTGTTGAGACGGCTATGGTTGTTGTTGGGACGGCTATGGTTGTTGTTGGGACGGCTGTGGTTGTTGTTGGAACGGCTGTGGTTGTTGTTGGAACGGCTGTGGTTGTTGTTGGGATGGCTATGGTTGTTGTTGGGATGGCTGTGGTTGTTGTTGAGACGGCTATGGTTGTTGGGACGGCTGTGGTTGTTGTTGGGACGGCTGTGGTTGTTGTTGAGGCGGCTGTGGTTGTTGGTGGGATGGCTATGGTTGTTGTTGGGATGGCTGTGGTTGTTGTTGAGACGGCTATGGTTGTTGGGACGGCTGTGGTTGTTGTTGGGATGGCTATGGTTGTAGTCGGGACAGCTGTGGTTGTTGTTGAGACGGCTGTGGTTGTAGTTGGGACTGCTTTGGTTGTTGTCGGGAGGGCTATGGTTGTTGTTGTTGGGATGGCTGTGGTTGTAGTCGGGACAGCTGTGGTTGTTGTTGGGACGGCTGTGGTTGTTGTTGGGACGGCTATGGTTGTAGTTGGGATGGCTGTTGTTGTGTGGCCAGCTGTGGTTGTTGGGACGGCTGTGGTTGTTGTTGGAACGGCTGTGGTTGTTGTTGGGATGGCTATGGTTGTTGTTGGGACGGCTGTGGTTGTTGTTGGGACGGCTGTGGTCGTTGTTGGGACGGCTATGGTTGTTGTTGGGACGGCTGTGGTTGTTGTTGAGACGGCTGTGGTTGTTGTTGGAACGGCTGTGGTTGTTGTTGGGATGGCTATGGTTGTTGTTGGGATGGCTGTGGTTGTTGTTGAGGCGGCTGTGGTTGTTGTTGGGATGGCTATGGCTGTTGTTGGGATGGCTGTGGTTGTTGTTGAGACGGCTATGGTTGTTGGGACGGCTGTGGTTGTTGTTGGGATGGCTATGGTTGTAGTCGGGACAGCTGTGGTTGTTGTTGAGACGGCTATGGTTGTTGTTGGGACGGCTATGGTTGTTGTTGGGACGGCTGTGGTTGTTGTTGGGATGGCTATGGTTGTTGTTGGGATGGCTGTGGTTGTTGTTGAGACGGTTATGGTTGTTGGGACGGCTGTGGTTGTTGTTGGGACGGCTGTGGTTGTTGTTGAGGCGGCTATGGTTGTTTGGACGGCTGTGGTTGTTGTTGGGACGGCTGTGGTTGTTGTTGAGGCGGCTGTGGTTGTTGGTGGGATGGCTATGGTTGTTGTTGGGATGGCTGTGGTTGTTGTTGAGACGGCTATGTTTGTTGGGACGGCTGTGGTTGTTGTTGGGATGGCTATGGTTGTAGTCGGGACAGCTGTGGTTGTTGTTGAGACGGCTGTGGTTGTAGTTGGGACTGCTTTGGTTGTTGTCGGGAGGGCTATGGTTGTTGTTGTTGGGATGGCTGTGGTTGTTGTCAGGGTAGCTGTGGTTGTTGTCATGCCTATTGTGTTTGTCAATGGAAATGTAGTTGTAGACTGGGTTTGTCCAGATCCTATTTTTTGTTGTAAGAAACATTTATTTAGCATTCAATCATAGACTTCATAAACATATCTATTGTTAATACGAAATGTTATTGAAGTTAAATATAAGAGCGTGTCAACTCACCAACATAAAGAAGGAGGATGAGATAAATCTTCTTTATCATTGTGGATGTTATTTTCCTAGAAAAAAAAACATGAATATGTTTTATATTTTCTTGCTATTACCAAAACACTAACAAAATAAATCAGCTGAAGTTACAATAAAGTATATATATATATATATATATATATATATATATATATATATATATATATATATATATATATATATATATATACATTTGCCTTCTCTTCATAATATTCCTTACTGTGTTTATGTTGCTGAAGATGGTGTTCGTCCCCTAGGAGTGAAGCTCTCTGACTGTGTCCTCTGTTGTGTCTCTGCTCCCTGGGACAGAGGGCTCCTCTTTATAAAGGAAGGTGAGTGACGTTAAGATAATACCAGGGTACGTTCACACAACGACACACGTAAAGCTCCTGGGTGTGGGCATCATGAGTTTCTCTTGGTATTCACCTTAACTTAATGAACATAAGGTGTGGTATCATTGAGTCACATACTGGGTACATTCTGCTCTTGTTGTGATATTGCTTAAAATAGATTGTATTTTACGTTATACAGAGACTGACGTCTATTGACAGATCAATAGACGTCATCTGTAACAAAGTGTTAAGTTAGTAAAGTTATCAGGGTGAAATAATACAAGGTGGATTATTGCCAGTGTTGTGTGGATTATTGTCTGTGTGCGGCAGAGTGGACAGTGTGGTGTCGGCCTGAACAATAATAAACAAGACTCTGCCGTTTATACGCCTGGTTTATTATTAAGCATAAACGATTGCTACAGTAATATTCCAGTAAACTAATGTTAACCAATGCATTTAACAGTTTTTCTCTAATCTGGTACTGTAGTATGTCAATACATGTTTAATGATAGCAGTTGTGAAGTATTCTGCTTCTATTCAATACTAATACTAATTACTAACAACTACTAATATTTTTAACATCACAACTCATAAGGAAAGTAAACAACAGTTTTTCGAGATACACATTTGAATTTGTCCATGATTAAGCCATGTAGGTACTTTGAATGTAAATAACGTGCCAGAGTGCTGTTGTGAGAGGCGGTTTCAAAGTGATGATGATGGAAAAAAATGAAACCCCTACTCACGCGTGTTCGATAATGAAGCGATAGAAGAAGTTGTTTAGCTTGTAAGCAATAATCAGTTTTATTGTTAACACCAGTATAATGTGCAGAGTTTTTAACAGATATATCTGGGTCCCACTACGTTTCCCTGACCGAACAACAAAGTATGTGTGTGTCAGTTTGCGAAGTCTGAGCACACCTATCTCTTAGACCAAGATGTTATATACACAAACAATGCAACCGTCATCACAAAAAGCTGGCTGTCTACGTCTCCCCGTGTCATCCTCGTCTTATCTGACTCCCATTGTTCTTTACATGTTCAAAGACAAGCCTGCCTGTTCTTTACTATCATATGATTATCACCATGTATTCTGCATGTCACCAACAATGTACTCATTCTGATCATGTGGAGTTTTGCTCCTATGATTACACGCTTCTGCTTATCTCATGCTTCTGTCTTACTTCAGCAGAAAGGCCCCGAGGTTAGTGTGACCCAATTCATTGGTCATCTGATAGATCTAACATATAACCATACCTTCAGTGCATAAAAAAAGCATCAAAATAGAGCTTGTGTATCAAAACTAATTTCTGGGACAGGATCCGCCCAGACCCCCCCAGAGGGCTAAGCCCCGCCCCCAATGTCCTCACATCCTAGGAACCAGGATGTAATGAGTATATGTTTGACTGGCAACCACACTGGAATCCATCACTGAGTTTGGATCAAGTATATTTTATTTGATTCATTGAAGTGAATACTTCTTGACGCATGAATGAAACTTCTAGCCTAGTCCTAACTAGACCTTCGTACTCATTTCATTCATACTCATGGTCTAGAACTGCTATAGAGACAAACGATTTCTCACTTGAAGGCGGGTGCTGTTGAAGTTTAAAACCTATTGGCTCTGCCCAGTGCCACTCTGGATCTGCCTTAACCAATCGCTAACGACGTATTTCATGCGCCAGAAACCACGTTGCGCGCAGTATACAAACGGCAGATGCAGTGAGCATTAGCATTAGCCTCCGCCCGCCTCCGTACTTCCGCTCAATAACTGAAATTCGCGCACGACCTCTACGTCACTGTTCTCAGGCCGCGCCTCCTGTTCGCTGATTGGAAGGCACATTTGAGGGAAAAGAAATCGTTCTAACATACAGCACTCCCAGACCTAGTACTGAAGTGAAATGAAAATTGAGCAGAAGTACGGAGGCGGGCGGAACCAGGCTATGAAACTTCCATGTACACATTGCAATTGTATTCAAACAAGTCCTTAGTCATGTGTCCTCCAGATGTTTGCATGGAGGATGCTGGTTCATGCCGATGCCCTGAGTGTGTGGTGGCGTGGGAGGAGAGGACTTCACGATGCTTACTGCTGTATGGACTGGTGGCTGCTGTAGAGCTTGAAGCTGTTGCACTTCAGTTTACAACTAGTTTACTTGTTTACTAAGAGTCTGGGACACTTTAGTATTGCTATAGGCGGTCAAACCTGAGGAATCAGCGAAACAACCTAATAGACAACACATGTCCAGTTGCTGCATACATTTCCACATAAAGTGATCCATTCACACTTTCCCCGAGTTCGACTAATCATCACAAAGGAACTCACGTCCTTCTTCACTGTTATGAACAAGCATGTAGACGAATGCCTCGCATTCAATGACTCTCATGAATAATATACATATTTTAAAATCACATCTTTCTTGCAATTTTCACTCATTACCGAAACTTCATTGTAAAAACTTAAGATAAGATAAGCTGCTTGAAATAAACAGTGTTTGGTTGCAACAAACACACATTAACTCCTCAGATCTAAGGCTATTTCAGCCAGTTAGCGTTTGGCCACTTTTCATTTGACTTTTATACTCCATGTTGAAACATATTCACCGTAATGCGTGGCGTTGTTTATTTCAGCACAACTTCTTCTCTATTGTCTGACCATTCCTTCTTCACTATGAGAATCTGCTTCAACACACTGGACCAAAACATTGAAATATGTTTTCAAAAATATATTATTTTGGAATGAAATGAAAAAAACTGAAAAACAAATAGTTTTGAATGGATAAAGTCAATCCTAAGGTGACAATGTCAATGGTTAGTTGCTTAATAATAGTTTATTAATAAAGCACATTTAAGAGGTTTTTTTGTTTAAAAGAGTGCTGTACAACAGGACAGCACCGAAGGGCTGAACAAGGGACAGCCCATCAGGTATGTGTGTGAGTCAGTGCACACTCAATACAATGTGAATGCACACTATTGTCAGCCTTATGTATGATTTAGCAACAACAGACGAGACATACAAGAAGTTTCTGGACAAGATGTCTCGGTACAAAACCTCACCAGTGGTGAAACATAAACACTGTATGACTCAATGTGTCATCTCCATGAACAGCATCGCTAACCTGACGGCCTCACATATATATATATATATATATATACTGTATATATATATATATATATATATATATATATATATGTATGTGTGTGTATATACACATATATGTATATATACATATATGTATATGCGCGCAAATCCAGGTGAAAAACTGTGTTTTTTCTCTGTCCAACTTGTGGCTGACTAAAATAGGCCTATTTGACTATATTTCAATATTTAGTTATAATATTGCCCCCCCCCCCCCCCCCCCCCCCCCCCCTCCAATAATTGTGTGCTCAGAGGGGCCCCTGTCAGTGCTGGGCCCTTGGAATAGTCCTAACCCCCCCCCCCTTACAGCACCCCTGTGCGTGTTTTATCTAGTTCTGTGTGTGTGTGTGTGTGTGTGTGTGTGTGTGTGTGTGTGTGTGTGTGTGTGTGTGTGTGTGTGTGTGTGTGTGTGTGTGTGTGTGTGTGTGTGTGTGTGTGTGTGTGTGTGTTTTACCGTCAGCAGGGTGAAGACGCCGCGGGAGTCCTAACATTGAACTGTGCGTGTTGTGCACATCTAGAAATATTAATAACCATTGTGCATTTCAATATGGACATATTAAGTTACGGCAGGGCGTTGTTGGCACATTAAAAACGTGTGTTTTTAATGTGCCAACACACAATATATATACATTTCTAAATGATCTGTTTTGTTGTTTTATTTGTCTGTTTGTGTGTTTGTCTGCTGTCATGGGTGGATACTGTTCTGGTCGTATTGCTGGCGTATTGATGCACAGATTTTAAACTGTAACATGTCACTTTAATTATTGTTACTGGTTATAAACTAACATGCATCATTAATGATTGTTACTGGTTATAAACTGCTAATATATGTTATGTTATGTTAAGTGTTTCTCTGTACTTGTCCCTTACAAATAAACTAATAATAAAAAAGAGACTCGCGGACAGAAACCTAATCACCATGAGAATGAAGCTGCTGCTCTCTAGCGGCGGCAGGAGGAACTGCAACTCACATCCTTCTCAGTGGAACCGGGGGGGTATTGCACAAAACTAGGATAGGATAATTGAGTAAGCGCGGCTTGGACTATTCTGCTCGGCGGTATCCTGGCTTATTCGGTTGCACGATTGCCAAGCCAGGATAAATAGGCGCGGCTAAATCACGTCAGGTGAAGCTAGCTGGGATAAGTCCTCAAACTAGTCCAAACAAACTACACAGTAGTAGACTATGACTTGTACAATGTGTGTGTGCTGAAGGCGTTATTTATTGGATGAATTCGTGCTCGTACGCAAACGACAAATGAAGATGCCTTCCCCTTCCGGTCTCTCAGGTCGCTTGCCGCCACATGTCAGTGAATGACGTGTCCTTAATAAAGTCTGAATTGAATTGAATATACTATACGTTTTGTAACGTGTGTTTAAGTGTTTACAACGGTATTTTCAGAGAGTTTCTATGTGTTTAATGTTTTAAACGGTCTTTTAGATAGTCTTTTAGATGGTTTCTATGTGTTTTAGTGTTTTAAACAGTCTTTTAGATGGTTTCTATGTGTTTTAGTGTTTTAAACGGTCTTTTAGATAGTCTTTTAGATGGTTCTATGTGTTTTAGTGTTTTAAACAGTCTTTTAGATGGTTTCTATGTGTTTTAGTGTTTTAAACAGTCTTTTAGATAGTCTTTTAGATGGTTTCTATGTGTTTTAGTGTTTTAAACGGTCTTTTCGAGAGTTGCTATGGCTTTTAAACTTTCTTGTAGAGTTTCTATGTGTTGAAGCAGCTCCATCCTCATGGCCTCGCGAGACCAGCCTGATCTCGCGAGCTCCATGATATTCCACTCACAGTTAAGACTGGTATTGCACGACGGAGATAATTTGGAGCCGATCAGAAAATGATCGTCCAATCAGCGTTGGTTTTGAGGCGGGTTCAAGTGTGACGCAATGAGGAGCGACTCTTCAGTCTAAACAACATGGCGGCTTCCGCGGATGTGACCGAGATGCGCACAGCTATCGAGCAAGTTGTAGCAGAATTAGAGTTTATTCATTCTCTAAAAGATGAGCAAAAAGCGGCACTGGAGGCTTTTCTCTGAGGAAAAGATGCTTTTGCCCTTCTCCCGACTTGTTTACTTGATGTGCTTGCCTCGACGCTCTGTTATCACGTCATACGCTTCGTTGATCTGATTGGTTGATTTGGCCCGTCAATCACCAACATAGGCAGATGGTTTATCCAATCAGCAACCAGTATTTTCGCCCCCTCCCAAAGGCTCTCCAACGGAACGATTCCAGATGGAAATGCTGAGCCAACGCGAATCATTCCATCTGGCGGAGTCAGGTTAACTCCATCCTGCTGCTGGGGCCTGAAACGCCAGGGACTGAGCCTCAGATCGAGCATTAGGACAAAGTTTTGAAACCGACCCCTAGACTTGGATTCTGGCCCAGAGTGGGCCAGTGGGTTGGTTGTCCTAGCAACCAGATGTGGGCCCGTCCACCGCCTGTTGCCGAGCAACAACTGGTCTTCTTCTGTCCACTAGTTGACCAATGGCGGTGGTCAAATATGTAATTTCATATTTCATATCATCCCTCACCAGACGACCCGCTTCCTGCTGGCCCATTAAAGGGTTCAATGGTTTTGGAAGTAGTTTAACACTGAATCTAGTAGTATTTTCTGGCAGTAATATATTCTGTTTAGCTCAGTTTAGTTTAGCCCTCTTAATTTGTGTGTGTTTGTGTGTGTGTGTGTGTGTGTGTGTGTGTGTGTGTGTGTGTGTGTGTGTGTGTGTGTGTGTGTGTGTGTGTGTGTGTGTGTGTGTGTGTGTGTGTGTGTGTGTGTGTGTGTGTGTGTGTGTGTTTCACACCATCGTGGCAGTAACGTCGTCTGTGTTCAGGCCAGCAGGGGGCGCCAGAGAGCATAGTAAGTCTTTAGCTGCCACATTATATTTACATTGATTTCTGCACCAGTGATTTCTTTAGTACATCTAATCTTATTGGGGATATTGCACACACACACACACACAGTGGGTTAGCGATGCCATGGCAACTAAAAAGAAACCATGAATTTTATCGTTTCTGAATTCCCACAAATACAAATGTACTTCATTTAAAACTTTTGTTTTTACCCCATCACTCACTTCCTCTGTCTTCCTCCTCCTTCATGTCTCTTTATCCGCCCGTCTCGTTGTCTCTCTTCTCCATTCAGTTCAGATGAGCTTCATTGGCTTGGATCAAAGTACTAAAAATGAAAACTGTCTCTCTCTCTGTGTCTCTCTCTCCTTGTTTTTACATGTCTGTCTCTCTCCCTGTATCTGTCCCTCTGTCTCGCTCTGTCCCTGTCCCTCTCTGTCTCTCGGGTGAGAGGTTAGCTTGGCCTGTCGCGGCGCTACAGCTATATTAAGCTAGCTCCATCAGAACGTGTCCCAGTTAACCGCGTGATTTACGCTGAAGGAGACTGAACGGCGTTCTGGCGACGTATAGCAGCCATATATTATGGGCTGTCGGAGCATTTAAATCCCGCCAAGACCTTTTATGATGGACGCGGCCGTGAGTAAGTGGATGAAAAGTGACCCATCACCCATCCTTTCTTCTCCTTCATCCATCAATCCATCCTCCCTTCCATTATTTGATCAATCTCTCCAGCCATGGTTGCCTTCTTCCATCCATTAATCACTCCGTCCTTTCGTCTATTCATTCGTTTAGTTGTTTTCCATACTATAAAAGGATCAATACCAGCATTAGCTTTATTAGGTTATTTTGTAATTATTTATAGTTTAACCTGCGATGTAACTATCACTGCCGCTGTCACCTTTGTTTACAATTATGTGTCTGAAGAATAAAAGGCATCCATCAATGACTCAAACTACCCCGGGATACGTTAGGGGTGGAGAGGGCGTTACGTTAGGGGTGGAGAGGGCGTTACATTAGGGGTGGAGAGGGCGTTACGTTAGGGGTGGAGAGGGGCGTTACGTTAGGGGTGGAGAGGGCGTTACGTTAGGGGTGGGGAGGGGCGTTACATTAGGGGTGGGGAGTACGTTACATTAGGGGTGGAGAGGGCATTAACATTAGGGGGTGGAGAGGGCGTTACATTAGGGGTGGAGAGGGCGTTACGTTAGGGGTGGAGAGGGCGTTACGTTAGGGGGTGGAGAGGGCGTTACGTTAGGGGTGGAGAGGGCGTTACGTTAGGGGTGGAGAGGGCATTAACATTAGGGGTGGAGAGGGGCGTTACATTAGGGGTGGGGAGTGCGTTACATTAGGGGTGGAGAGGGCGTTACGTTAGGGGTGGAGAGGGCGTTACGTTAGGGGTGGAGAGGGCGTTACGTTA